>JARQOD010001644.1:0-45126 GCA_033576555.1 Oophaga sylvatica
TTTGAGACTAGGGATCATCTCATTCCCAGAGGGGGTTTAACCAGGCTAAAGCCCCCCCCTCTAATGGGACACCACAAAGGCCACCTTAGCTGGGTCAAGCGGGGTACTGCTGCGGCAGCAGCACATAGTGTAGTTGGCATTGGTTTAGAAACACCCTACACAATTTGGATCACCACTATACCACGGTGGTATTGCCAAGCGGGGCAGCGGGTGAGGGGCTGAGGCCTGGGCAGGGGCAGAGGCGGCGGACTGAAGGGAAAGAGGATGATATCCACCAATGTCATGTAATTAAGTATGTGGGCCTGAGTGTCACGTCGCTGGGCGAGCTCCTGTTGGAGACTGGCCAGCTGGGAAGCGCTCCCTGGGTCGGAGGCTTGAAAGGCCGACAGAAGGGACTCCATAGTTTTCAGGAAGGACATTATCCTTGTCTGATTTTCCGTAGGAGCACTAGTTCCTTTTGGGTTGAGGACCCGTACCAGCGGCGTCCATGGCCTGACTATACTGTGAAACTTGTGAGACTCCTAAGGTGAACCTGCAGGACCGTGACAACGAACCTCCCTTGGGTGAGCTGGCCTAGTGGACCACCCCCTATCAGGGGCAGGCCCAGGGGAGACTATTGCCGCAGAAGCTGATACCCAGGGACATTGCGGTAGGAGACACAAGTGGGAAAACAGACTGGGAGACAGTAGCGGAGACCGGCGACCACAGAGGAGACTTCTGCAGATCCGATGGAGGGCGATGGAGGGAGGAACACTCAGGAGGTGACACAGGAGAGACAGGAGCAGGCTGGGAGAGACGGCACTAGAGAGAACGCAGAGAGGTCACAAGGAGGGAACTGAAGGTATGGTGGCCCGGGCACAAGGGAGGGCGCAAGACAGTTCAGGCAGGCAGGCAGACAGGAGAATGCAGGGAAGCGTGGGGCTTGAATCAAGCGTGGGATACAATTGATAGTTAGGCACAGAGCAGGGGGAGAGGCTACCTGATATAGGGTGCGCGCTGCAGGACTTCCAGGTAAAGGTCCTCCAGGTTAGAGTGGAGGGACGAGCGGCTGTAGTCAGCCTTGAGGAAGTCTGGAAAGCGAGGTGTACAAGCGCACCTGACGGGAAACAGAAGCCGGCCATGAAACAGGAAGTGAGGAGGCCGGGAAATGCACACTCACTCGGGAGCGCGCCAGGATCGGTGAGTATGCCGGGGCCCGGGGGAGTGCAGCAGGTGCACCAGACGTGACAATATTCCGTAAACAGATACAGACCTGAATGGGACTTGCTTTTGTGTGTATTGATTTGAAGCTTTTGCATTTTACATAAAATTTAAGATCACATTTATCGGGGGCTCTACGCTGAGCACTAACATACAGTTTACATCCAAATCTCCAAGTGACGTGACAGTTGATATCCCGAGGGATCCATTCACTATAATGAGTCAAAGTTACTCTGATCTCCGTCTGGCTTCTCTTGAGTGGTGTCTTTATTTTCAGAAGTGCAAAAAACTGTGGTCGAACTGCGCTTTTAACACCTTTAAAAGATGGATCACAGGCCAGACTGTTCCATAGTGCCTCTATTTGCCCCATGATAGGGAACCTTCCACCGGAGTATTTCAGAGATTTACATGGAAACCCGTTTTTAGCATTCAGGCGCAGATCGCAGATAAATGTACAGCGAGCCTTACTGCGATCTTGAGAGGCAGATGTAAAATCAACAGCAATTAAGGATTGGTTTTAGTTATTTTTACACCATTCCTCGTGCGTATACGTGATATGGTGACTTTATTCATCTGGTCGCTGCAATTACAGCCATACATGATTTACTGTATAGGGTTTTTGTGTTTTGCTGCTGTCACAACACTAAAATAATGTTTTTAATTGCAAACATTTTTTTGCATACCCATATTTAGACAGGTGTAATTTTTCCATATTTCAGCCGATATCATGTGAGGCTCTTTTTTGCAGGACGATTGACTTTTTTTATTGGTACCATTTTCAAGCACGACATTTTTTGATTGCTTTTCTCTTCCGATTTTTGAGAGCAGAATGAACGCAAACAGCAATTCAAGAATGGTTTTTTGTTTTGTTATTTGTACTGTTCCGTGTGTGGTAAAATTGTAATTGCCGCTTTATTCTTTGGTCAGTGTGATTACAACGATACCTCATTTATATTTTTTTTATATTTAACGCTTTTACACAATAAAAATTAATTATATAGAAAAAAATAATTATTTTTGTATCCCTTTACTCGGAGAGTTAAACTGTTTTATTTTTACGCTGATTGAGCTGTATGTTGGCTTGTTTTTTTCAGAGAAGATGACGTTTTCAGCGATGTCTTTTTATTTGCATTCATCATTTGATCGTGTTTTATTGCACTTTTGGCGGTATGATGATAAAACAATGTTTTTTGCCTCTTTTTTTTTCTTTTACAGTGTTCACTGAAGGGGTTAACTTGTGGGACAGTTTTACAGAGCGGGTCGTTCCGGATGCTGCGATACCAAATATGTGTACTTTTTTGTTTAGTTATTTTTTACAGAAATAAATGTATTTATTGGATTCATATTTTTTCCTTTTCTTGTTCTTTATTTGGGGATTTTTAAAAAATATATTTTTACACGTTTTAATACTTTTTTTTACTTGTTTACATTGTCCCAGGATGGACATGATCCTTATATTGACAGATCTCTGATCTGATACTCTGCAATGCTTCTGCACTGCAAAGCACCAGTGCAGTGTCTGTCAGGCAGGAAAGGAGGAGTGTCAGCTCTTGCTCTTAGGCCTCTTTCACACATCAGTTTTTTAAGATCAGTCACAATCCGTCGTTTTTGAAAAAAAACGATCCAGCGCTGGATCCGTTTTTTTCTCAGAGACTTGTATTAGCGACGGATGGCCACACGTTTCATCCGTAGTCCAACAGATCCGTCTGAAATTCTTTGTCCGTCGGACGGAGACAACGGACATAGGAACGCTTTTAGTGTACGTCGAAAAGTCGGACAGCGATGGATCCAGCTCCATCTGTTGTTGGCTATAATGGAAGCCTATGGGCGCAAGATCCGTCGCTGTCCGTCAAAAGACGGAATCCAGTGACGGATTCCGTTTTTAATCTGTATTCCTTTAATTTAACCCCTACAGCTGCGTCTCCATTCTGGCACATATAAAACAAACTCTCTCTCTCTTTCGCAACGGATCCGTCAGAAAAACAGATCCATCACATCAGTTTTTCACAATCTGCGCTGGATGCGTTTTTTTCAAACTTTGACGGATAGCGACTGATTGGAAAAAACTGATGTGTGAAAGATGGCCTTAGCATGCACTGACACATCGTCTTCATTGAAGGACCCCCTGGTCATCTTGCGGCCAGGGGTCACGATGGAGACCATCAGCAGAATGCGATCATCATCGCGTTATGCTGATGGAAGCAGACAGGGATGCCACACGAGGCCGCTATCATTTTTTGACAGTGGCATCAGAGGGGTTAATTGCCTGTATCGTGCTAGCACTGATCGTGGGCATTGCTGCAGGGTTGAACTCTCACATTGAGATGACACCCCCACTCGATCGAGGCGCCGTACATGTACTGCGCATATCGGAAAGGGTTAAACCCATAAAAAATGTATACAATGTATTGCAAGCACCACACTACAAAATAACAATCTTCTCTGATCATTTTTGCTGCTTTTCTGCGTTTTCTCCCTTAGTTGATGCATTATTGGTGCACATGTGGATCTGCATTTTTTTTGCTTTTTCATAGTTCAAAAAAACTTTGATTCTACACTTAAACATGCAACAGCGTGTTTTACCTTAATTTTTTTTTCAGGCTCCATATAGATGCATATAGAGAAAAAATGAACCTAAACCGCAGTTCAACAGCGTCTATAAAAGCACCATGTTAAGGAATTCATGAAATCAAATCCACTTTGCATATGGACATTTAGACCATGTTCACACATAGCATAAATGCTGGGTTTACTGCTGCATTTTTTTTGTCATAAATTCTGCTGCATTTAACTGTCCAAGCAAATCGGATATGATTTTATGAAAATTTCTACACACGAGCAACTAAAGGTTCTTTTTTGTGCTTCTTTCTTCTTTTATCAAACCCCAAAAGGGAATTTCCTTTGTCCTTTAAAAAAGCAAATCAAACTTTTTAAATTCTTTTTATTAATTTAAAAACCCTTCCCCTTTCAGGTTCAATCCTTTCTTTGCAAGGCCCTGCCCCCGCCTAATCGTTTTTAAAGGCGGTATTTTTCTTAAACTGCGAAGGATGATTCACTTTGTGTAAGGGGCCCTTTAAAAGCAGACTGCCCATCTATTATTGAAACAGTGGTCATTTGTGGCCAGGGGACGATGGGCCTCAAAATGGAATTCTCGGGTTTGTGGTTACCAAGCCCCACCCTACTTTTTATTAAAGGGTTAATCCTTTGTGTCTGGCAAACCATTGGGGGTTTTTTTTTCGTCAAAAATTTCCTTCCAAAAGGGGAAACTTTATCCTGTTTGGCCCCCACACAAATCAATTTTGTCATTTTTTGTTCCTTTTTACAGTTTGATTTTGTCCCATTTGATTTTGCATTTTTTTTCTTTCAAATTTCAAAAAACTTCAAATTAACAGAACATTTTTACCAAAATTTTTTTCCACTCCAATAAATCCTTAGAAAAATACAAACAGTTAAAGATTTTTTAAGGCAAACCGTGGTTTCATTTCTATTTGTAGGAATTTGACTTTTCAAACTGATAAATCGGGGTTTAAGCGCATTTTTTGCCCCAAAATTTCCCCGGGCATTAACCGGGCCCCAAAGCATGGGTTTAATTAGAAAAAACCAAACAGCTCTTTTTGGTTCTTCCTTAACAGATTTGTAGCCAAGTTGAAAAAAAAAATAGTTTCACGAAAACAATGTTAAAAATTTTGAAAGAACAGAATTAAAGGGGCTTTCCGTAAATAAAAAAAGAGAAGAAAGAAGCAAACCAGCTCCCCAAACTACCACGACAGGTGCACGGAACGACGTCTGACAAACGTCCGGGAAGATCCAAGGAAAAGAAAATGTTCCAGCTCCTTAAAATTGCAAAATTTTATTGTCCATGGGTATAAAATACAAAGTGGTAAATGCTCCATGGAGGAACCCCAATACAGCAACGCGTTTCGATCAGACGATCTTCAACAAGGCGCTATACATATTTTGAAACTTAAAGACCTATAAATGACCCAGGACCAATGAGATTTAAATTAACAATCACATGATAAGCTAAAGGTCCTAGAAGGTAAAATTACGTACAAATAGTCGAAAGGGTTTCCTTTTGTAACAGTGGCGATAACATCATTAAATTACAAGAAATAAACATTAAAAAAAAAGAAAACACAATATGGCAAAAGATCACAATCAATGTATAATGATACATTAACTCATTCCTTTTGTTTAATCCATTCGGATATCTCGTGTTTAAGGAAAAGATCCAAAAAGTTTCCCCTGGTCATTTAATGTCTACGATATCCCCACCTCGTACTGATTTAGTGACTCTTTCAAGCGCTAACCTGAAAGGACGTAGTATTGCGTTTCATGAGAAAGAATGAAATGTTTGGAAGCCGCCGATACTTACGATTGAGATTAGTAGTGTTTCCAATATCAGATAAATGCCCCGAAATCCTTGTTTTTAATTTTCTAGTCGTACACCCCACATATGACAAGCTGCAAGAAACACAATTAATTTTATAGACTACATGTGTGAATTGCAGTTGATATACTGTTTGATATCATAACTAACAGTTTGGTTATTATTACTGAAGGATTTGGTGACTAAGGCATGTCTACATGTCCTACAATTGTTTGCTCCACATTTGAAAAACCCTTAAAATTTTTAAAACCATGTGTCAGTTTTAATATGAGCATGAAACATACTGGGGAAAACCCCTATTGCCTATAGAGGAGCCTTCTGGCTATAATATTTACAGGGCTGCAAAATTCACATAAAGTATCATCTTCATATAAAATGGGTTTAGAAATTTGTTGATAACTTTTTTATTTCCAAATTGTGGGCTAATTGCAGACTCACAAAAGAACGATCGCAAAATGGATCGCTTTTGGGGCGATCGTGAAACCCTTCACCATCAGAATTGATGAGATTATCACGTTCCTTAGGTTACAATTCGGCGAGCTCTATTTATCATCCAACGCGGATAATTTCTATTAATCAATTTGTCATCTACCATTTTAAATTTTTTTTTTTTTTTTTTTTTTTTTTTTTTTTTTTTTTTTTTTTTTTTTTTTTTTTTTTTTTTTTTTTTTTTTTTTCCCCCCTAAAAAATTTTTGGGCCCCGGGGGGTAAAAAAAATTTCCCCCCGCCTTCCTAAAAACCCCAAAAAAAAAATTTTTTAAAAAAAAAAAAAATTGGGGGAAAAAAAAAAAAAAACCCCCAAAAGGGGGAAAAAAATTTTTAACAAAAATTGACAAAAATTTTTAAAAATAAACAAGGTTTTAATGGGGGGTTTTTGGGGGGAAAAAAGGGGAATTTTAAAAAAAATAAAAAAACCAAAAAATTTTGCCCAATTTTTAAAAAAAATTTAAAAGGATCTTTTGAATTTTTAATAACCAATTTCCCCCCAAAAGGGTTTAGAAAAAAACCCCTAAAAAAATTTTTTGGCCACCCGAAAAATTTTGGGCCAAAGGGGGAAAATTTTTTCTCCTTTTTTTGCCCCATAAAAATTGGAAAAAGGATTAAAATTAAAAACCCCTTTTTTAAAATCACCCCAAAGTAAAACCCTTTTAATAATGAACCCCAAATTTTAAAATTTGGGGAAAAGGGTTAAAAAAATTTTTTTTAAAGGCCCTTTTTTAAAAATTTCCAAAATTAAAAACATAAAATTTCTTTTTTTTTATACCAACCTTCCACCTTTTGAAAAATTTTTTCAACAATTTCTAACCCCCCCAAAGGGCTGGGGGAAAAAAAAATTTTTGTTTTTTGGGGATTTTTTTTTTTTTTTTTAAATTTTTTAATTTTTCATTTTCTTAAATTTCCGGTTTTAGAAAAAATTTTGGATTTTAAAATGAGGTTTTTTTTTTAAATGAAAAAAATTTTAATTTTCTATTTTTCTTTGAAAATTTTTTTTAAAAAAATTTTAATAAATTTTCTCAAAACAATAAAATTTTTAAAAAAGAAAAAAGTTCCCCATTAAACCCTTTTCGAAAAAAATTTTTTTTTATAAATTTTTTAAAATTTTTTATAAGGGGTTTAAAAGGCTTTAAAAAATCGGAAAAGTTAAACCCAAAAAATAAAATTTTTGTTAAAATGTTGTTTAAAAAAAATTAAAAATTTTTTAAAAATTTTTTTTTTTTTAAAAAAACCTTTTTAAAAAACCCTTTTCCTTTTTTTTTTCCTCCCCCCCCGTTTTTTTTTTTTGAAAGGGGAAAAATTTTTTTGAAAAAGGGGTTTTTTAATATAATAACCCTTTAAAAAATTTTAAAATCATTAATTTGGGAAAAAAAATTTTTTTTTTTTCCATTGCGGGGGTTCCCTTTAAAAAACCCATTTTTTTTATTTTTCCCCTTCAAAATTTTTCTTAATCCTTGTGCCCTCCCCCCTTTTTGGGTTTTTTTTGGGCTTATTTTTTCCCCAAAATAAAAATTTAAAATTTTTGGAAAGCCAAAAATTTTCATTTTCGAATTAAATTAGAGAGTAAAATTCCATTTTTTTCCCCCCTTTTTTTTAAAAAATTTAATTTTTCCCCAAAAATTCTTTGGGTTACAACCCCATTATAAAATTTTTCCCCATTACTTAATTTGAAAATCCTTTGGGGTTTTTTTTTTCCAAAAAACCCCCCTTCCCCTTTTTTTGGAGGTTTTTGGGGAGGTTTTCCCCCCCAAAGGGTTTGGGTTTAAGAAAAAGCTTTTCCTTTTCCCCACATTATTAATCCTTTCTAAAATTTTTGGGGGTTTAGAAAAAAAAAAGACTTTTTTTGGTTCATTCCTTAAAAAAGATTTACCATTTGGGAAAAAAAAAAAATTTAAAAACCGGGCAACCCTCTTTTTAAAAAATTTGGAACTGATCAAGGTTTTGAGCCGGTCAATCCAAAAGGGGAAAAAAAGAAAAAACCGTCACCAAAAACCCCAAATTTGAGAAAAACACCCCGGGGGGTTTAAAAAAAAAAAAAAAAATTTTTCCACCTTTAAAATTAAAATTTAAAAATTTCCCCATTGGTAAAAAAAGGGGGAAAGGGGCCCGGAAAACCCACATAAAAGAAAAAGGCCACAGACATTTTAAAAAGCCAAGAAATTTAAAAACCAATTAACCCAGGAAAAAATTTTAAAAAATTAAAAAAAATTTTTTAAAAAAGGAAAAAAATTGTAAAATGTCGGGGAAAAAGAAACCCCCAATAAAATTCAAAAAAAAAATTTAAAAAAAAAAAAAAAAAAAACCAAATAGGGCAAAAAAAAAAAAAAATTTTAAAATAAATTATTTTTTTTTTCCCCCCTTATACCCGTTTTAAAAAAGCCCAAAAACCCCCTTATTAAAGAAATTAAAAAGAAAACCCTTTTCAAGCCCCCCAAAATTTATTTTAAAATAAAAAATAAATTTTTTTAAAACCCCGATACTTTTGAAGTTTTAAAATTTTCCTTCAGAAAATTTTCCCGAAATCCTTTTTTAAAATTTTTAGTGCCCCCCAAAAAGCAACTGAAAAAAAAAATTTTATAAGATAAAGGGTAAGCGTTAATACGTTTGAAAAAAATTTTTTAAAATTTTTTTATCAAATTTTGGGGTTTTAAATGTCACCCAAATTTTCCCAATTTAAAAAAAACCCTTTTTTTTTAAAACCTTTTTTTTTAAATTTGGAAAATACTGGGGGAAACCCTTTGTTATAATGAGTTTGGCTAAAATTTCCCCCCCCCAAATTTTTTTTCCACAAAAAAAACCTTAATAAAAGGTAGTTTTTGATAACTTTTTAAATTTTCCCCAAATTGGGGCCCTAAATTGCGACTCACAAAAAAACGATCGAAAAAAGGGATCGCTTTTTGGGCGATCGTGAAACTTCACCATCAAATTGATAAAATTACCCACTTTCCCTTTTAGGGGTTAAAATTTCGGCGGCTCTTTTATCATCCAACGGGGAAAATTTTTTTTTAAAACAATTTTTTAAATCTACCTTTTTAAAAATTTTTCCTCCAAATTGGTCTAAGCTAAAATTTTTCTTTTTATTCTAATATACTCGCCCAGAGGAATAGATTCAATCGTATGCTTAGGGTGACTACTGCCGGCATGTAGAATAGTATTACCCCAAATGGTTTAATATGTGTTTTGGTACAAATATTTTGTCCCTCAATTCCACATAAATCCAAATCCAAAAATGACATGAAACTGGAATGATGTCTATTTGTAAAACGAATGTTGAAATTATTATTTTCAATGTAATCAATAAACTTCGGTATGGCAGACACATCACCACCCCAAATGATTAGGATGTCATCGATGTATCTGCCATACCAAACCAAAGAATCGCAAAAGGGATTTTCAGCAGAAAAAATATAATTGGACTCCCAAAAGGCCATGACAAGATTGGCCAGCGACGGTGAAAATTTGGCCCCCATCGCTACTCCAGTACGTTGCAAAAAAAATTGATTATCAAAAGTAAAAAAATTATGAGTAAGAAGAAAAAAAGTAACCTGCAAGAGAAAATTAATTAAATCATCAGAATACTGACTAAAACTTTGTAAGTGAAACTGAAGCGCTGTCATTGCAATGTGATGTGGAATACAGGTATATAAAGAAATAACGTCACAACAGAGCCACGTAAAATTACTGCTCCAGATCCTATTTGAAAACATTCTAAGGACGTCTTTTGAATCTTTAATGAAGCCAGGAGTCCTGCGCACCAGGGGTTGTAGCAGAGAGTCCACCCATTCTCCTAAATGTTCATTAGCTGAGCCGATGCCCGAAACAATTGGTCTCATCGGAGGGATTTTTTTCTCCTTATGAATTTTCAGTAACCCATGCATAATTGGAAGGATCGATGTGAGACTTCTAAATATTCTGCTTGCTTCTTAGTTATCACTCCTAAAGTAAGACCCTCTTTAATAATGATATCAGCTTCAGATTTAAATTTGATAGATGGATTACTATCTAATTTCTCATAAGTGTCTCCGTCTTGTAAAAGTTCCATCATTTTATCATGATAATCATTTTTATTCATCACAACAACCATTCCACCTTTGTCTGACATTTTGATGATAATTTCAGACATATTTCTCAACTCCTCCAAGGCTGTTTTGTGGTTATAAGACAAATTTGATTTATATTTATGTCCATTTTGAGTTTTTACATTATTATGCAATTTTCTTAACTCCCTTTCAACTATTTCTTGAAATTTATCCATGTTTTCAGATCTAGATTGGATTGGATAAAATGATGGATTTTTTATTTTAAACTGAGACACAGAAATTCTTGAATTAGATGACTCATTTGATTCTGATGATAAATTTTGTAATATATTTAATGAAACTTGTTCTCTAAAATCTAACTCTACAAATTCATTAACAGAAGAAGACAAAGTTCCCCGATGGTCATCATCACAATTTTCATGAAAAAAATGTTTCTTGATAGTAAGATTTCTAATGAATTTATTTACGTCCAGGATGGTTTGGAAAAGGTCAAAATTTAAATCTGGCACAAAGTTCAAACCCAAAGATAGAACTTCCAGTTGAAAATCCGTTAGAATGACTGAAGACAAATTCAAAACATTTTTATTCTTTTTTATTTGAAAAAGCTTCTCTTTCGACGTGTGGTCATTCCTTGATCCTTTGCGATGTTTCCTGCCCCCCCGCCTATTGCGTTTTTTGAAAGGCGGTAATTATTGCTAGAACTAGCAGAGGGGACTTCATTTAGTGATAAGTCCGAAGCGCTTAAATTGTCAGACGACTCAGGTTCAGATGATGTGAAAAAAACATGTGGTCTATTAGTTGGCCTATTGCGAGCATGGTTGCGTTTCAAAATAGATCTCGGAGTTCTTGGTGTGTACTCCCATTTGCCCCATTCATAAACTTTATTCATGGAGTAATCCTTAGTGTCTCGCGCAAACTTGCGTTTTTTTCGGTCCATTATTTCCTTCTCCAAAATGGAAACTTTATCCTGGGCTTTGGACAGCACAGAATCAAATTGTGTCATGTTCTTGAATTCAATTAGAGCAGTATTGATTATGTCCATTTGCTCTTGCACCTCTTTTAGTTTAACATCTTCATATTTCACAATTAACTTCATGAGGTTAGCAGAACATGTACTCAAAATTTGGTTCCATTCACAATTAAACTCCTCAGAAAATACACATGTTGGGATTTTTTTAATGCGCAAACCCGCGGTATCATTTCTTTTGTGAGGTAATTCTGGAGCGTAATCTGATCCCACCAGAGTCTGGTTTCAAGCAGCATCAGCTGCTCCAATTTGTCCACAGTGGTATTGAGATCCGGTGTGTCATCATAAGCATTGGGATCATTAGAAAAAACCAAAGCAGCTTTTTTGGTTCTATCCTTAAACAGATTTGTAGCCATATTGTGAAAAAAGAAAAATATGTAAAATCACGGCAATCCAATCAATTGTAAATACAAATTGTAGAACTGATCTTGATAGAGAGCATATGGGAGCACGGTACAAGTCACATAAAGAGAAGAAAGAAGCAAACCAGCTCACCAACTACCACGACAGGTGCACGGAACGACGTCTGACAAACGTCCAGGAAGATCCAAGGAAAAGAAAATGTTCCAGCTCCTTAAAATTGCAAAATTTTATTCGTCCATTCGGTATAAAATACAAAGTGGTAAATGCTCCATGGAGGAAGCCGCATACAGCAACGCGTTTCGATCAGACGATCTTCATCAAGGCTGCTATACATATGTGAAACTTAAAGACCTATATATGACCCACGGACCAATGAGATTTAAATTAACAATCACATGATAAGCTAAAGGTCCTAGAAGGTAAATTACGATACAAATAGTCGAAAGGTCCTTTTGTAACAGTGCGATAACATCATTAAAATTACAAGAAATAAACATTAAAAAAAAAAAAGAAAACACAATATGGCAAAAGATCACAATCAATAGTTATAATGATACATTAACTCATTCCTTTTGTTTAATCCATTCGGATATCTCGTGTTTAAGGAAAAGATCCAAAAAGCTTCCCTGGTCAGTAAATGTCTAGCGATATCCCCACCTCGTACTGATTTAGTGACTCTTTCTATAGCGCTAACCTGAAAGGACGTAGTATTGCGATCATGAGAAAGAATGAAATGTTTGGAAGCCGCCGATACATTACGATTGAGATTAGTAGTGTTTCCAATATCAGATAAATGCTCCGAAATCCTTGTTTTTAATTTTCTAGTCGTACACCCCACATATGACAAGCTGCAAGAAACACAATTAATTTTATAGACTACATGTGTTGAATTGCAGTTGATATACTGTTTGATATCATAACTAACAGATTGGTTATTATTACTGAAGGATTTGGTGACTAAGGCATGTCTACATGTCCTACAATTGTTTGCTCCACATTTGAAAAAACCCTTAAATTTTAACCATGTGTCAGTTTTAATATGAGCATGAAACATACTGGGGGAAACCCTATTGCCTATAGATGGAGCCTTTCTGGCTATAATATTTACACCCGGCTGCAAAATTTCACATAAAGTATCATCTTCATATAAAATCGGTAGAAATTGATGAAGATCGTCTGATCGAAACGCGTTGCTGTATGCGGCTTCCTCCATGGAGCATTTACCACTTTGTATTTTATACCGAATGGACGAATAAAATTTTGCAATTTTAAGGAGCTGGAACATTTTCTTTTCCTTGGATTATAAAAAAAACACATTAAAATACATATAAAAAATGAGGTAAAAATGCAATCAGAGAAGATGGTTATTACGTAGTATGATACAGAAAGATTAAAAAAAGCATCAAGAGTGGCCACACAGACACAACAAGAAGACATCATATCGCGATGTGAAAATGAAAATGTTGTAACGTGCTCAGGGCTGGATGGAAAATGGGGGTCCTGGCTAGATGTGTTTGCTGCTGTTACCCTGTTACATCTCTGCAAACTGCATGCTACCGATTGACATGGCAACCAGGATCAGATTAGGTAGATATGAATGAGGGAGACCGGTGTCCAAAAATAAATATTTCTTTACTCAACAGCAATTTGATGAGAAGCATATACATCAGATACCATACACAAACTTTTACGATTGCTTCATCTGCACAATCCAGAGGCTGGAATTTCACAGTTAAACAAGGCAGTAAATCACTTCCATTACATGTAATATCAGTCCAGCAAACCATTATGGGAACCTTCATATTCCCTTGTGAGGACCACACGGATCAGGAGGTGTGGCTAAGCCCCAACAACTATTCTCAGCTCCTAGTTGATTTGAGAGAACCTCACTGGGTGAGGTACATCTGTAGGGGTGTTGATGAAGACGTCATGGCAAGAAGACGTTAGTGTGAACAGTGTTATATGATAATGTCTTATGATATATGTTTGATAAAGAGTGTTGCATTTTATCCTTATAGCCGGTTTGTGTCTCGGTTCTCCTGGAGGCTCTTCCTCAAGTCCGTTCCCGGGAATTGGGGAGATCTGTCCACTAGGAGAACCCTCACAAAACATAAGAATATAGTTTGCATCACACAGGCTAGAATACAGTTAACAGCTTGAGATTAACCCATTAGATGGGATGGGTTATATCAATTAATAAGGAAAGCACTTCCTGCTTAAGTCAGTCAGAGAGAGAGACTTAAAGTCAAGTTGAGAATAAGGTGCGAGTTGAATTCAGTCAGAGGTGTTGCACAGATTCTGAATCCACAACTTTGCAGTAGAAAACTTCACAGAGAAGGCTTCATGGGATAACAAGCTTTACTTCTTACAACATGAGGTAAAAGGAAAATGCACAGTCATTTCAGCATTGCATCAGGAAAACAGGAACAAACCGAAAGTGAAACTACAAGTGAGACTATTTCTTATACAATACATTAAACAGAAGGAAACGTTACACAACATCGCCATCTATTGTCAGGTCAGCATAAAGTCCTCCTTTTACTTATAATAAGTCCTAATCTGTTGCATATGCCAACACCCTTTCTCAACAGTAAGGACTTATTCAATCAAACCTAAATTTTTATTAGTCTCTGATGTTTATCAGCATTCAACGCCTTCGTGAAAATGTCTGCTGTCATTTCTTGAGTAGGGCAATACTCCAACTTCAAGACTCCTTGATCCTGATGATCTCTCAAGAAATTATATTTCACATCAATATGCTTGGTTCTTGGATTGACTCTTTCCATCTGAGCAAGAACAAGACATCCTTGATTGTCCTCTTTTAGTTTTGTTGGTTCCAACTGTGGTTGTCCTAGGTCTGTCAACAATTGTCTTAACCACAGTACTTCTTGTCTTTCTATCTGTATTCCTAGGTACTGTTTTACATTTCCCAAGTCTTTGATTTCAAAATGTTGTTTCAGGGTTTTTAGAATGTTTTCTTTATCCCTTTCTTGTTTAAAACAAATTAAAATGTCATCTACATATATGAGTACATAAATCCATCTATTACTCATCCTTTTTGTGTACAAGCATGGATCAGCTTTGCTTCTTTGAAATTTTTCATTTGTTAGTACTTTCGTGATTTTGTCATGCCACGCTTTAGCTGCTTGCTTTAAACCATATATGCTTTTCTGTAGTTTACAAACTTTGTTTGAATTTCTTTCATCTTTGAATCCTGGAGGTTGTTCCATATAAATGTCTTCTGTTAAATCTCCATTCAAAAAAGCTGTCTTTACATCCTTATGTCTTAGTTCCATCTTTTCCACTGCTGCAACTGTAAGTAAAGTTCTTATTGTAGTGTGTTTGACAACTGGAGCAAATGTTTCATCATAATCTTCTCCATATTTTTGAGAATACCCTTTAGCTACGAGTCTTGCTCGATATCTTTCAGGTGTGCCATCTGTTTGGTATTTTACATTAAATATCCATTTACATCCTATGGCTTATCATCCTTCTGGCAAATCTGTTAGTGTCCATGTATTTGAATCATGCATGGATTTAATTTCTGTTTCTGTTGCTTCTATCCAATTATTAGCTTCTTCTTCAGGAAGTTTAGATATGTCTTCCCAAGAGGTAGGCTCATGGATTTTTCTTATACTTGTTTTGTATGAGAGACGTTTTGGTGGTTTTCCTTTGTTCTCTCTTATTGAACGTCTTGGTTCTGTGTCTGTTTGTAGTTGTGATTCTTCACTTTCAGTATTTTGCACTTCATTCATTTCTACTTCTTTCTCATCAGATATTTCTTCAGTTATGTCACTATTGTTTTTCTCATTTTTTGTTTCAACTGAAATCATAATTTCTTCATTTAAATCTTCAATGAATGTCACACTGTTACTCACTGTAACTCTGTCTTTTTTGGGATCTAAGATTCTATATCCTTTGCAGTTTTCACTATATCCAACGAATATTCCTTCCATGGATCTATTTTAAAGTTTGGAACATTTTTCTGTTGGAATGAATATAAAATCTTTACATCCAAAAACTTTTAATTGATTGACACTTGGTTTCATACCTTGCCACAGTTCATATGGAGTTTTCTTCAGTCTTCTGGGAAAAAGTCGGTTATGTAGATATGTAGCTGTCATTGCTGCCTCACCCCAATATTTCTCTGGTAGTTTAGAATCTGTCAGCATACATCTCATCATCTCTGTTAGAGTTCTGTTTTTCCTTTCTGCTACTCCATTTTGTTCAGGTGTGTATGGAACAGTTTTCTGATGTTCTATTCCATTTTGTCTTAAGTAGTCTTCTATTCTGTGACCTGTAAATTCACCTCCATTATCACTTCTGATGACAATTGGCTTCCTTTGAAATTTGTTACTTGATCTTGTTACATAGTCTACAAGTTTATCAAAAACTTCACTTTTGTTCTTAAGTATGTGACTGTGTATCTTGAGTAGTCGTCTATAAAAGTCAACATGTATCTATTGCCTCCTGATGTAGTCACTTTCATGGGTCCACATATGTCAGTATGCACCAAATCAAGTGGTTTTTCGCTTTTCATCTCACTTTCTTTTGGAATAGATATCATTGTGGCTTTGGATTTTATACAACACTAGCTGTAGTACCCGGCTTCGCCCGGTTAATGTACTTAACTGTGCCCTCATCAGGATAGCAACATAGAAGGACAAAGCTGTGGCTGCTACTATATATATATCCTCCCACATACAGGTGATGTGACTTACATCAGTCATTACACCAACATTGGCCAAGCATAGTAACTGAAATCCTATTACCTCACACAAGCTTTCTTATACTGACAATGTCCTCTGTTGCCTATAGTAACCAAACAGAGCTCATATTAATGACCTATGGCAAAATAGAAGCTGAGCTGTGATTGGTTGCTATAGGCAGCCTGATAAATCCCCAGCCA
This sequence comes from Oophaga sylvatica, assembly GCA_033576555.1. Classification (NCBI taxonomy): domain Eukaryota; kingdom Metazoa; phylum Chordata; class Amphibia; order Anura; family Dendrobatidae; genus Oophaga; species Oophaga sylvatica. The sequence continues at coordinate 16,425 of JARQOD010001644.1, forward strand.
ACAGAAAACATTCCCCTCTGGCAGTATATATTACCTCACACATACAAATAATATACAGCTCATGTGACTGACATGTGGCTTATTTCCCTATATGGTCATATTAATGTCCTGTCGCAAAATAGAAGCTGAGCTGTGATTGGTTGCTATAGGCAGCCTGATAATTCTCCAGCCAACAGAAAACATTCCCCTCTGGCAGTATATATTACCTCACACATACAAATAATATACAGCTCATGTGACTGACATCTGTCTTATTTCCCTATATGGCAAATTTATAACAAATTGGTCTTGTAGTTTGGCTGGTTATTAATCAGATATTTATTTTTAAAAGATAAAAATACCAGACGTGTGTGTTTTTAATGCGCGCAATTTTGAACACGTGGGGTTAAAATGTCGACTCAAAACACAGCCTATGATGCTCCCGGGGTCGAGACGTGCGGGTGTGCAAAATTTCATGCCCGTAAATGCAGATTCCTATGCCGGACATACACACAAGCATTCAGCTTTCTCCCCATTATGTAGATAGGGCCAAAATTGTTTGGCGATTTGGAACGTGCGGGGTTAAAATTTCCATTCAACACATAGCCTATGATGCTCCTGGGTTGAGATGTGCGGGCATGCAAAATTTCATGCCCGTAAGTACAACGGTGCAGATTCCTATCCCGGGCCAAAATTATTTGCCGATTTGGAATGCGCGGGGTTAAAATTTCGACTCAAAACCTAGCCTATGACGCTCCCGGGGTCGAGACGTGCGGGTGTGCAAAATTTCATGCCCGTAAATGCAGATTCCTATGCCGGACATACACACAAGCATTCAGCTTTCTCCCCATTATGTAGATAGGGCCAAAATTGTTTGGCGATTTGGAACGTGCGGGGTTAAAATTTCCATTCAACACATAGCCTATGATGCTCCTGGGGTTGAGATGTGCGGGCATGCAAAATTTCATGCCCGTAAGTACAACGGTGCAGATTCCTATCCCGGGCCAAAATTATTTGCCGATTTGGAATGCGCGGGGTTAAAATTTCGACTCAAAACCTAGCCTATGACGCTCCCGGGGTCGAGACGTGCGGGTGTGCAAAATTTCATGCCCGTAAATGCAGATTCCTATGCCGGACATACACACAAGCATTCAGCTTTCTCCCCATTATGTAGATAGGGCCAAAATTGTTTGGCGATTTGGAACGCGCGGGGTTAAAATTTCCATTCAAAACATAGCCTAGGACGCTTTTGGGGTCGAGACGTGCGGGCGTGCAAAATTTCATGCCCGTAAGTGCGACGGTGCGGATTCCATCCCGGACAAACATACCCACATACATACACACATACATACATTCAGCTTTATATATTAGATTCACATCTTATGGTAATTGAGCAATCTGATATCTTTAAATCTTTTGTCAATTCTTTTCTCTGTAGTTCCCTTATACTGTCCGGGTGTCTATGTCCTAGACGTCTATGCCACATGTGAATACAGTTTTTGTGATCATGTGTACATACCTTCATCTGTTCCTTTGGTTTGTCAAAATGATATAATTGTTCAACTGCCTTGACTTTGGTTATCATCTTGTTTCCTGCAATAATTGCACACTCATTATCTTTGAATTTTACTCTAAGTCATTTTGCTGTTAAACATTTCACAGATAATAATCCACCTTCCCATTTTGGAACATACAACACATCCTGTACAAGTATCTTTGAATCTTGTCTGAACTTGTTTGAACAATTTAGCATACCTTGTCCGATACCTTCTGCGGTTATTTTGCTTCCATATGCAAGATCAATGGCTTCTTTCTTATTTAAATCAAGATCAGTAAAGAAATTCTTGTCACTTGTCATATGACTAGTTGCTCCTGAATCAATAAACCAACCAAGTGATGATTTCTTGTCTGTTATTTTGAATGTGCCATTGCAATTATTCTCACACGAATCGGAAATTGTGTTTTTTACTTTCTGTGTATGCTTTTTATGTTGTAATTTTTGTTGTTCTGCTTTCCATATGGTACAGTCTTTCTTTAAATGACATTTTTTCTTACATCTAAAGCATTCTCTTGTCTCTTTATTATAGGGTTTTTTAAATTCTTTAGCTTTAAGAGTGTTTTCACTGTCTTTTTCAGTAGAAGAATCATTGCTTTGTTCTTTTCTTCTCTGATATTCATCTATGAGTCTTGTTTTCACAAACTCTAATGTAATGTCTGTTTCAGGTCTTGTCTCTAGTGCATTTATTAAAGCAGTATATGAATCTGGTAAACTGCACAACAATATAGCTGCTATATGGCTTTCTTTAATATCTTCACCAATAGATCTTAGCTGTGATATAACTTCCATAATAGAGAATAAATGCTTCTGCATGTCACTGTCTGCACTTAGTCTCATACTGTAAAGCTTTCTTAATAAAAATAACTTGTGATTTAAGCTGGGTCTCTCACATAGCTTTCTTACTGCTACCCACATTCCTTTCTCTGTTTCTTCATTTCTTATATGTATTAATTGAGCATCATCCACTATTAAGCTAATGGTGGCTCTCGCTTGTCTACTCTTTTTAGCCCATGTCTGATTATCTTGATCAGGTCTATCTGTAGTGATTACTTCCCATAAATCATCTTTAGATAATAACATCTCTACTGTGAACTTCCATAGCTGATAGTTCTCATCATTCAATTTAGCTACTGCGAGTTTTAGCTCTGTTACACAACATTGCCATCTATTGTCAGGTCAGCATAAAGTCCTCATTTTACTTATAATAAGTCCTAATCTGTTGCATATGCCAACAAGTGAAAGTGCTAGATAATGTCAGTGTTTGCAGGTTCCAAGACAGCTGATGCAGCAGAGGCAAAAAAGTTCTGACAGCGCAAGTCTCCAAACAGTAGAAGGGAAATTTTGAAGGTTCAAAAGGATGCCGGACAGTTTTGGGCTTAGGCCCAGAGGAGGCATTGAGTATCATGTCTCTATCTGCCCTGAGAGGAAGATGTTGGCCGGGTCTCAGTGAAAGGGAAAGATGGTGGACCTTAGGGAAGCTGTACTGCCAGATATAAGGTCCCTGGTGCCAACAGTGAGTATCAGGCTGGGGTAGATTGGCAGAATAGAGGCAAAGACTGATAGCACACAGGGCAAATGGAGCATCAAATAAAAGGGACTCTGTCTCAATCTGTATGCTGCAACCATGTGTAACTGAATTGCATAGTAAAGCTGAACCAGTTAAACTGGACCTAAGCAGTCTGTCTGTAGCTGAGTACTGAGTGAACCCCAGAGCATATTCTACATTGTCTGACTTCTGTTTAAGAGGAGAGTGAGGGCAAAGAGAACTCGCTTCCGGCCAACAGCAACCGGCCCTGTACCGCCCTTCACATTGATATGAATCCTCACAACTACTCTTAAAGTCCATTTGATGAGGGTCACATGCTCCTTGTTGTGCCACTGCATCTTCAGCTGCTATAGGAGAACTTCTATCCCAGTCTGACCATCTTGTTCTTGATAGTCCTCATGCCTGGCCACATTCTAGCTTCTAATCTAGTATACTGTAGATGACTATTTTCTCAAGACCAGCCAGCCTGAGATAAGGAGTCTTCTTTCAGCTTAGTACTTGCTATAGGCCTCCTTGCCTGAAAAAAGGAACCTGTCCTCCTCTTAGTCCTTGCTAGGCCCCCTTGCCAGAGATCCAGAATCCAATTTGCTTACTTTCCTTCAGGACATGCTATCACATATGGCCTCACTTCTTGGCAAGCAAACACCCATTTACATTCAGGTCTGTGAACAACAAACAACACCATAAGTCTATTCATTTTTTAGTATTTTCCCTATCTGCCTAATAATGGGAAACTGCATTCTCTTGCACAAAACTCCTCCCCAGCCTGGGCTTGGCCCAATAATTAATGCCATCAACAAATTGTCAACCATGTTGAATGCAACATGATCCCAGTGCAGGGTTGACCTGCACGCTAGGGGTTAAGGTTTTGATCCCAGTGCAAGCTCTTACCTGCACACCTGGGGCTTATTATTGTGGCCTCTCCTTGGTTCGGGGAGAGCTTCTTATAGCCCTAGGAAGCTCCAATCCCCATCAGTTATACTTTCGCCCTTGGCAGAGTGTGTTGACCCCTGAGTGTGTTTGTGCTGTGTTCTGGTTTGCCTGATACTTTGGTTTTGACTCGGTCTGATCTCTGGATACTGCTTGTTGGATTCTGTTTATGTACCTTCGCTGTCTGTTTGGTTTTGACCTCTGCCTGGCCCCGACTATCCTTTCTGTCTCATCCTTGGTACTGTACTGTCTTCTCGTGCTTTGAACTTGGCTTGTTCAGATTTACGTCTCTGTCTGTGCCCCTGGGTAACTTTGTCCCGTAGTTACCTTTCTAGGAGTTTTCCCTCAGCTTCTAGCTCCCTGGAGCTGAAGCCACGCCCCTCAACTGTCAGGTGATTCAGGCCCTGAAATCATCTCTCTCCTGCCTTGCTCACCGTGCGTTCCTTGGAGCCTGAAGCTTTCTTCTGCACTCGTCTTCCAGGAGATTGCACTGGCGAGTTCTCTTGCAATCCTCCCCGTGATATTATAACTGACCACTAAGTTTTTTTTTTCTTTTGCTTCAAGGCTGTGTTTGGGGCGCAGGTTGTGCAGAGAGTTATGGATCCCATACAGTCGCTGTCCGAACAGATGAAAAATCTGAGTCAGATGTTTCAGGATTTATCTCTGGAACAGCAAGCGCTGTCGTGTTCACAGCGGCAGGTTTCTGAGACTGTGCAGGGGGCTTTATCTGCTGGTTTCTCTGAGGGCTATGGCGAGTGATGTTGCGCTGGTGTCCTCAGAACCACCTGTTAAACTGCCTGACTTCTTTTCTGGGAACAAAAAGGAGTTTAGGATCTTCATGGAGGGTTGCAAACTTTTCTTTAGTTTGAGACCACGGTCCTCTGGGGATGAAAGTCAGAGGGTAGGGGTCGTCATGTCCTTATTAAGAGGGTCCCCACAAGCTTGGGCATTTTCCCTTCCTCCCACTGCCCCTGAGAGAGTGTCGGTGAATGCATTTTTTGAGGCCCTCGGGCACATTTACGATGAGCCTGACCGAGTGCGATTGGCAGAGGACATGGTGATGAGCGTCTGTCAGGGGAAGCACTCGGCCGAGTGGTTTTGTACTGAGTTCCGCCACTGGGCTGCAGAGATTTCTTGGAGGACGCCGCCCTCGAGGACTATTTCGCAGAGGCTTGTCCGAGCGGCTGCAGGATGCCTTGGCGTTACACCCCCCACCTAACTCTCTCGAGGACGCCATGACCCAGGCCATCTGGATGGACCGCAGGTTGCGGGCCAGGGGGGTGATGCAGGTGGAGACTACATTGTTCCCCAGTGGAAAAGAGACTGTCTCTGAGCCCATGGATGTGGGCGCTATCACTCTGAAGGAAAAGGAGAGAAAACGCCGTCGGGAAGAACAGTTGTGCTTCTACTGCGGTAAAGCTGGACATTGGAAAAAGGAGTGTCCGGTCTGCCCGTCCTCAACCCGGTCGGCGGGAAATGACTAGGTCTGGGTAGTCAGCGAGGAGACTACTCGGACCCTCAGGTACACTTTTCCTCGTTCTCTAAGGTGTTGCTTCATGTGGAACTGTTAGTGGACGGTTATTCTTTTTCCTCTACAGCCTTTGTGGACTGCGCGTCATCCATCAATCTGATTGACTCTCCATTGGTCACACACTGCAAGATAGGGACAGCTAGGCTTAAGGCTCCGATCAAGGTGGTGGCCATTGACTCCTCCCCCCTCACAAAAGAGGGAATTCTCTTTATGTCTGACTTGTTTTCGCTCAGAGTGGGCTCTGCTCACGAGAAAAAATTAAGTTGTTTAGTTCTGGACAATCTACCAGCAGGGTTGGTGTTGGGAATGCCCTGGTTACAATGCCATAACCCAGTTATTAACTGGAAAACGGGGGAGATTGTTCAATGGGGGTTTAATGATTCTAAGTTATATTATGAATCTGCACTGCTGGTTAAACCTGTTAAATCTGTGTCTGTGTCATCTGTCGAGCTGGAAGGTATTCTGGAGTACCTGAAAGACTTCGAAGATGTGTTCTCAGAAAGCGAGGCCGAGACGTTGCCGCCACATAGACCCTTTGACTGCGCCATCGAGCTAGTCCCGGGGGCTAAACTACCTAAAGTCCGTCTGTTTAATTTGTCTGGACCTGAGCGCTTAGCTATGAAGGATTATATTGCAGAAAGTCTTCGCAAGGGACACATACGTCCCTCAGTTTCACCTGTGGCGGCGGGTTCTTTTTTGTGAAGAAAAAAGATGGCGGTCTACGTCCCTGTCTCGACTTTCGTGAACTAAATAAGATTACTGTACGGAATACGTATCCCCTTCCGTTGATTCCTGATTTATGTAACCAACTATCAGGGGCAAAATGGTTCTCTAAATTGGATCTTCGGGGAGCATATAATTTAATAAGGGTCAGGAAGGGGAATAAATGGAAAACTGCGTTCCTCACGTCCGAGGGACTTTTTGAAAATTTAGTCATGCCGTTTGGTCTTACCAATGCTCCAGCCATATTTCAGAATTTCATCAATGTAGTGTTTTCTGATCTCATTGGTCGTTTTGTTTTTATCTACTTAGATGATATTCTGATATATTCCCCGACAGTCATTCTTATATGAATCATGTACAAACTGTTCTCCAAAGACTTAGGGAAAATCATCTGTTTGCTAAATTGGAGAAGTGTGTGTTTTTTGTTCAAGAATTATCTTTTTTGGGATTGTTTGTGTCCTGTGAGGGTTTTCGTATGGACCCCAAGAAGGTGCAGGCCATTGCGGATTGGGTACAACCCCGAGATCTTAAAGGGCTCCAGCGCTTCTTGGGGTTCGCCAATTACTACCGCAAATTTATTCGGGGGTTTTCACAGGTGGTCAAACCACTCACAGATTTAACATGCAAAGGGGCGGATGTGAAAAATTGGTCCTCGCTCGCAAAAGAGGCCTTTGCTAGTCTGAAAAAATGCTTTATGACTGCTCCGGTGTTGGTACAGCCAGATCCGTCCAAACCATTTATTGTGGAAGTGGACGCCTCTGAGGTGAGGGTGGGTGCTGTGTTGTCCCAAGGTCCTGCCACTCTGACCAACCTCAGGCCATGTGCTTTTTTTTCAAGGAAATTCTCTGCTGCTGAGAGGAATTATGATGTTGGCAATAGAGAGCTTCTTGCGGTCAAGTTAGCGTTTGAAGAATGGAGGCACTTTTTGGAGGGGGCCAGTTACTCGGTTACTGTGATTACCGACCACAAAAATTTATCATATATTGAGTCTGCTAAGAGACTAACGCCCAGACAGGCCCGTTGGTCACTTTTTTTTTTCCCATTTTCAGTTTACTATTACGTTTCGTCCGGGGTCAAAGAATATCAAGGCTGATGCCTTATCTCGCAGTTTTCATCCGGTGTCTCCCCCTGAGCCACTTTCCTCCATTCTTCACCCTGGGGTTGTGTTGGCAGGGGTCTCGTCTGAGTTGGAACAGGAGATTGAGGGGGCCAAGTCTCTGGCCCCTGCTGCCAAGCCAAGGGGTAAGTTGTTTGTCCCAGAGCAGCTTCGGCTTAAACTCCTCCAGGAGTTCCATGAATCCAAGCTCAGTGCTCACAATGGTATATCTGCCACACGTCGGGTGGTGGCTAGGAACTTTTGGTGGCCTACTCTTAGTTCTGACATAAAAAAATTTGTTTCTGGTTGTGGGGTCTGCGCTCGTTCTAAAAACTCACATAGCCGGCCGGCTTGGGAACTGATGCCCTTGGCAGTTCCCGAAAGGCCATGGACTCACTTGTCAATGGATTTTATTACTAATCTTCCTCCGTCCAAGGGCAATACGGTGGTATGGGTAGTGGTGGACAGGTTTTCGAAGCAGGCTCATTTTGTACCCTTATCCGCACTACCCTCAGCTGAGACTTTGTCCAGATTGTTTGTACAGCATGTTATCCGGTTGCATGGGGTACCCCTGAATGTGGTGTCTGATCGTGGAGTGCAGTTTGTGGCAAAGTTTTGGCGTGCTTTCTGCAGAAATTGGGGATGTCTCTGTCTTTTTTGTCTGCATACCATCCTGAGAGCAATGGTCAGACGGAACGCACTAATCAGTCTCTGGAACAGATCCTCAGATGTCTGACTTCTGCAAGACAGAATGACTGGTGTGATGTACTGCCGTTGGCGGAATTCGCCTTCAATAGTAGGGTGAGCCAATCTACTGGTATGTCTCCTTTCCTGATCAATTATGGTTTTAGTCCTCATTTTGGTGAGTTTTCTCGTTTGGATTCTGGGTGTCCAGGGGCAGAGGGGTCTGTTCAGCGATTAAAGAATACATGGGCGAAGGTCCAGTGGAATATATCCAGGTCTCAAGGCAGGTACAAGTTTTTCGCAGACAGGAAAAGAACACCAGGTCCTATGTTTCGGGTTGGAGAGAAAGTTTGGCTCTCCACGCGAAACATTAAGTTGAAGGTTCCATCAGCCAAGTTGGGTCCCAAGTTCATTGGCCCATACAAGATTGTGGAAAAGATCAATCCAGTGGCTTACAGGTTGTGTCTTCCAGTCTCATTCAAGATCCCTAACGTCTTCCATAAATCCCTACTGAAACTTTTTGAGGCAGTCGGGGGGAGTCCGAGTCCGCTGCTCCTCCTGTTTTGGTTGAGGGACACATGGAATATGAGATTGATCATATCGTTGACTCCAGGTTGGTGCAACGGTCGGTACAGTACCTGGTTCATTGGAAGGGGTATGGACCGGAGGACAGATCCTGGGTGCCGGCCCGTTTGATGCATGCGGATCGCCTGGTTGGGCTTTCCATGCCAGGTTCCCGGGCAAGCCTGGGGGTCCAGAGGCCCCCGTTGAGAGGGGGGTACTGTCATGATCCCAGTGCAGGGTTGACCTGCACGCTAGGGGTTAAGGTTTTGATCCCAGTGCAAGCTCTTACCTGCACACCTGGGGCTTATTATTGTGGCCTCTCCTTGGTTCGGGGAGAGCTTCTTATAGCCCTAGGAAGCTCCAATCCCCGTCAGTTATACTTTGCCCTTGGCAGAGTGTGTTGACCCCTGAGTGTGTTTGTGCTGTGTTCTGGTTTGCCTGATACTTTGGTTTTGACTCGGTCTGATCTCTGGATACTGCTTGTTGAATTCTGTTTCTGTACCTTCGCTGTCTGTTTGGTTTTGACCTCTGCCTGGCCCCGACTATCCGTTCTGTCTCATCCTTGGTACTGTACTGTCTTCTCGTGCTTTGACCTTGGCTTGTTCAGATTTACGTCTCTGTCTGTGCCCCTGGGTAACTTTGTCCCGTAGTTACCTTTCTAGTTTTCCCTCAGCTTCTAGCTCCCTGGAGCTGAAGCCACGCCCCTCAACTGTCAGGTGATTCAGGCCCTAAAACCATCTCTCTCCTGCCTTGCTCACCCTGCGTTCCTTGGAGCCTGAAGCTTTCTTCTGCACTCGTCTTCCGGGAGATTGCACTGGTGAGTTCTCTTGCAATCCTCCCCGTGATATGACCTTGGTCAGATGTGACATAATTTTAAGTGTGATATCTTCGAAGTGTTACATCTGAAATATATCCAGAAATAGTCCAGAAATCGGTCAGAAGGTAAGAATAATCACTGTCTTCTAATTTTACTTGCCTTTTATTTTACCCTGCTCTTTAACCATGCTCACATTTGCCCTCACCATTTTTGCTCCACTAATCTTCACTCTCCTTCGCTATCTCCAAACCCTGCAAGCTCGAACCAAATAACTGTCTCACCCTCTCTCTTACCCCCCTACATCACCTCATCTGCAGACCTGCTTCTTAACCTCAGACCTCTCCCACTAAAATATAACGTAAGCCGGTCACTCTCCTTCACCCATCTGCTTTTCCCTTTCTCTGCTTCTTCTCACTGCTGGCGACATATCCCCCAATCCTGGCCCCCCCTGCCTCATACATCCCACTAAACCTCACCCCTATACTTCTCAAGTAAGAGAAACTACCACAATCCCTCACACTTAAAACCTGTGCCACTTTCCCCTACCCCCCCTAGCTTTCTCTCTCTGGAGCACTCTTGAACGCCCGCTCTGTCTGCAACAAGCTCCACGTGATCCACAATCTCTTTACTTCCCGCAACCTCTCCTTCCTGGCCCTCACTGAGACCTGGCTGATGCCACCTGACACGGCCTCCCCTGCTGCACTGAGTTACGGTGGCCTCCATTTCACCCACACTCCTCGCTCTGGCAATAGACATGGTGGAGGCGTGGGTTTCCTTCTTTCTAATAACTGCTCCTTCAACCCTATCCAGCCACCACCCTCCCTCTTCCTCCCTTCCTTTGAGATCCACTCGGTCCGTATCTACTCTCCCTCTAATCTCCAAATGGCCGTCATATACCGACCACCGGGCTCAGCCACTGCCTTCATTGACCAATTCTCCAGCTGCCTTCTTCACTTTCTCTCTGCTGACATCCCCACCATCATCATGGGTGACTTTAATATCCCTATTGACACCCGCCAACCAGCAGCCTCCAAACTACTGTCACTTACTTCATCCTTTGGACTTACTCAGTGGTCCTCCACAGCTACCCACACAGACGGACATACATTAGACCTCATCTTCACCCGCCTCTGTTCCCTATCTAATCTCACAATCTCTCTCCTTCTCCTATCAGACCACCACCTACTCACCTTCTCATCCCTGTCCTCTTCACCTGCCCCCTATGTCCAGCCACTGGCACATCCTCGCAGAAACCTCGCACACCTAGACATTCACAGACTCTCAGACTCTCTTCTACCTCTGTCCTCCATATCTTCACTCCACGACACAGACAGCGCCACCGCTTTCTATAACACCACCCTCACATCTGTCACAGACTCAGTCGCCCCTCTCACGCATGGCAAAGTGCGACAAATCAATAGGCAACCCTGTGTCACGCTGTCACTGTATACAGGAGGTCCGGGGTCTATGCTGACCCTAAGCTGGGGCCCTGACTAATCCCTCTACCTGGAGGTACTGTTGATGGTACAGAGGTCCAGGCCGCCAGCGTAACCCTATCTCCTGTGAATCCCTGACCCACTGTAATCTAGTCCTGAGAAGGACCCTGATCACCACCACAGGGAACGGGAAGGTAAATGCCTACACACAGTATAAGACGAACGAGACAGTACAAGGGGTAAAATAAAAGAACACCTTACATACAAAACTCACTCTACAAATACAAAGGGAACACCAATGGGTAAGGAGATAAATAATAAAGCGAGGAGGGGAGAAAACCACACCAGGTACTCTTCACTTCAGACTTCACAATACCACGATCCGCTCTGCTGGTCTGCATGAATGCTTTCACCGACACTTCCCTAGCAGACTGGCAGGTATTTGAAGGAATCTCATTAGTGCAGCATTAACTGCAGTTGGGCGAGGCTGGGTCTCGTCTAGCACAGAGAGAGGGAGAATTAACTCCCTCACTGCCGACAAACACCAACACCAAAAACTCAGCTGTGAGAAGTCAGGTTGTGTAATTGCGACGATCTTCGTGGCGACACACCCGTGACAGTACCCCCCCTTCTACGAGGGGCCTCCGACCCTCAGAGCCATGTTTATCTGGGTGAGTTGTGTGGAAGGCCCGAATTAATCGGTCTGCGTTAATATCCGACGCAGGAACCCACGTCCTCTCCTCAGGACCATACCCCTTCCAAAGAACCAGGTACTGAAGGGACCGGCGATTCAGACGTGAATCGATGATTTTCGACACCTGAAACTCCAAGTTACCATTGACCACCACAGGAGGAGGAGGTAAAGGTGATGGTATCACCGGCGCCACATACCTCTTAAGCAACGATCTGTGAACACATTGTGAATTTTAAACGTAGGGGGGAGGTCAAGACGGAATGCCACCCCAGAAGAGCCCCCCTATTGAAAGTACAAAACTGGGGGTGAAAACCATATGCCCCAAAAAACAGGGACTTACCAGTGGACTCGCTCCGCCTATTGTTAAGAGCGAATTCCGCCAGAGGCAAGAAAGAAGTCCAGTCCTCCTGGTTCTCTGACACAAAACACCGGAGATATGTCTCCAAGCTCTGGTTCAGACGCTCTGTCTGACAATTGGTCTGCGGATGAAAAGCCGATGAAAATGACAACTGCATCCCCCGCAGTGTACAAAATGCCTTCCAGAATTTGGACACAAACTGAGACCCCCGATCCGACACCACATCGGAGGGTACCCCGTGAAGTCTCACAATCTCCCCAATGAACACCTGCGCAAGAGTTTTAGCATTAGGAAGAGCAGGAAGAGCGATAAAATGTGCCATCTTGCTGAACCTGTCCACTACAACGAGTATGACTGTTTTACCTGAAGACGGCGGGAGGTCCGTAATAAAGTCCATAGACAGATGAGTCCACGGACGCTCCGGGATCTTCAAAGGTAAGAGGGCCCCAGACGGACGGGTATGTGGGGTCTTAGAGAGTGCACAAACCCCACAGGACGCAACAAAAGTTACCACCTCCCTATGTAAGTTAGGCCACCAAAACCGGCGCGAGAGGAGATCCACAGTTGCTTTACTCCCTGGGTGTCCTGCCAAAGCTGAATTATGGTGTGCCTCGATTACCTTTTGTCTCAATTGATCTGGAACAAACAGTCCCCCTGAGCCTCCATTACATCCTCCTCAAGCTCAGAGCATACTGCCGACACCACCACCCCCTCCTGAAGGATAGGAACCGGGTCATCCGTCTTCCCGGCCCCAGGGAAACTGCGAGATAAGGCATCCGCCTTTACATTTTTTGACCCAGGACGATATGTGACGACAAAATTAAACCAGGTAAAAAACAACGACCACCTAGCTTGTCTGGGATTCAGACGTTTTGCGGACTCTAAATATAGCAGGTTCTTGTGATCGGTAATGACGGTGACCGGGTGTACTGCCCCTCCAAAAAATAACGCCACTCCTCAAAAGCTAACTTAATGGCCAAGAGTTCCCTATTGCCGACATCATAATTCCTCTCAGTGGACGACAATTTTTTAGAGAAGGCGCACGGATGCCATTTACCAGGGGACGAACCTTGAGATAATACCGCTCCCACCCCTACCTCAGAAGCGTCTACCTCCACAATGAACGGCTGTGACGCATCAGGTTGAATGAGTATGGGTGCCGAAGCAAAACATTTTTTCAAGGAGGAAAACGCTTGACAAGCCTTGTCAGACCACCTTGAAAAATCCATCCCTTTTTTAGTCATGTCTGTGAGAGGTTTAACTATGGACAAGAAATTACGAATAAATTTCCGGTAGTAGTTAGCAAACCCCAGGAAACGTTGTAATGCCTTAAGATCCTCTGGCAGATCCCACTCAAGAACTGCCCGCACTTTCCCAGGGTCCATACGAAAACCGGATGCTGACACCAGGAATCCTAAAAACTGAAGTTCCTGTACGGCGAACACACACTTCTCCCATTTGGCGTACAGTTTATTATCCCGCAAGACCTGCAACACATGCTTAACATGCTCCTGATGAGACACAAGATCCGGCGAGTAAATTAAGATGTCATCCAGGTATATGACAACAAACTGTCCCACTAGGTGGCGAAAGATGTCATTAACAAAATGTTGAAACACCGCCGGGGCATTAGTCAGACCAAATGGCATGACAAGGTTCTCTTAATGCCCCTCCGGAGTGTTAAACGCCATCTTCCACTCATCCCCCTCCTTCATCCTAATCAGATTATACGCCCCCCTGAGATCCAGCTTAGAGAACCATTTGGCGCCCACGATCTGATTGAAGAGATCGGGAATATGTGGGAGCGGATACGGATCTCGGACCGTAATCCAATTAAGCTCACGGAAATCCAGGCAAGGGCGCAGGCCTCCATCTTTCTTCTTCACAAAGAAGAACCCCGCGGCCACCGGGGAAGATGAAGGTCTAATATGCCCCTTAGCCAGACTCTCCAAAATATAATCCTTCATGGCCTGCCTCTCAGGACCAGAAAGGTTATACAACCTAGATTTCGGTAACTTGGCTTCAGGGAGCAATTTTACAGAACGGTCATACGCGCGATGAGGAGGTAGTTCTTGACACCCTTTCTCCAAAAATACATCCTCAAAGTCCACCAGAAATGGAGGTAAGGCCCTAGGCACAACCGCACCGATGACCGTGTTCATGCAGTTTTTATTACAGAATTCACTCCACTGGCTTATCTCTCTGGATTGCCAATTAATAACCGGGTTATGCTTAGTTAACCAAGGAAGGCCCAACACTATAGGAGTGGGAAGACCCTCCAACACGTAACAAGACAACAGTTCTTTATGTATCACCCCCACTCGAAGATCTATGTTATGCACGGCTTGCAAAAAACTACCTTGACCGAGAGGCCTGGCGTCGATCGAGAATATGGGGATGGGTTTAGCCAATACACTCAGTCGCATACCTTGAACCCGGGCAAACCGAGCGTCCACCAGATTAGCCCCGGCCCCACTATCCAGAAGAACAGATATCCTCTCAGTTCTCGTACCCACCACCACCTCCGCCGGTACGAGAAATTGAGACGGACCTGGGGACGAAATACATACTCCCAGATTGTCGTCCACCACACAATCTGGGATCAATAGTTTTCCGGCGACTTCTCACTCTGCAAAGGACGGGATGGACACCCCCCAATAAAATGTCCCTTTCTCCCTCAGAAGAAACACCTTCCTGTCTTGCGGCGCACTGCAGATCCCCTCCCTCGGAATGATGTCCCTCCTAACTGCATAGGCTCCTCTGGACTGACCAGGGGAACCTCCATATAAGGGGCCCTAGTAGAAGGTGGAGTCATCACAGGGGGCGGAGTTACCCCGCACCTCTCCCGAAGCCGTCTGTCAATGCGAATAGCAAGGGCCATAGCGGCTTCCAGTGACGTGGGAGGGTCATACTGTGCCAACACATCCTTTAATTTGTCAGATTAACCTTGACAAAACTGGCTCCTAAGAGCCGGGTCATTCCACTGGGTGTCCGTGGCCCACCTACGGAACTCCGAACAGAATTCCTCCGCCGGACGATCTCCCTGCTGTATCTTACGTAACTTAGATTCAGCAAGGGAGACCCGATCCGGGTCATCATATACAAGACCCAGAGCTGCGAAAAACCTATCCACTGACTGGAGAGCCGGGGAGCCCGGGGGAAGCGAGAAAGCCCATGATTGGGGGTCCCCTTGTAGGAGCGAGATGACAATTCCCACCCTTTGATCTTCACTCCCCGATGACCGAGGTCGCAGCCGAAAGTACAATTTACATGCCTCCCGGAAAGCAAAAAATTTGTCCCGCCCTCCAGTGAACCTGTCAGGGAGAGCTACTTTAGGTTCAGGTCCGGCTTGCTCCAGGGGGTACAAAACCTTGGACTTAACGTCCGCCAGCTCCATGGACAAACTCTGCAACTGCCGAGCTAGACTGTCTACTGGATCCATGGTGGCTGGAGAGAATCTTTAGTATGGTCGGTGAAAATGTCACGCTGTCACTGTATACAGGAGGTCCGGGGTCTATGCTGACCCTAAGCTGGGGCCCTGACTAATCCCTCTACCTGGAGGTACTGTTGATGGTACAGAGGTCCAGGCAGCCAGTAACCCTATCTCCTGTGAATCCCTGACCCACTGTAATCTAGTCCTGAGAAGGACCCTGATCACCACCACAGGGAACGGGAAGGTAAATGCCTACACACAGTATAAGACGAACGAGACAGTACAAGGGGTAAAATAAAAGACCACCTTGCATACAAAACTCACTCTACAAATACAGAGGGAACACCAACGGGTAAGGAGATAAATAATAAAGCGAGGAGGGGAGAAAACCACACCAGGTACTCTTCACTTCAGACTTCACAATACCACGATCCGCTCTGCTGGTCTGCATGAATGCTTTCACCGACACTTCCCTAGCAGACTGGCAGGTATTTGAAGGAATCTCATTAGTCCAGCATTAACTGCAGCTGGGCGAGGCTGGGTCTCGTCTACCACAGAGAGAGGGAAAATTAACTCCCTCACTGCCGACAAACACCAAGCACCAAAAACTCAGCTGTGAGAAGTCAGGTTGTGTAATCGCGACGATCTTCGTGGCGACACACCCGTGACACCCTGGCACAACAATCTCACCAAAAACTTCGACAATCATCCAGAGTCGCGGAGTGGTATTGGAAGAAAAGACGCCTGCCAGACGACTTCACTGCTTTCAAACAAGCTACACTTGCCTTCAAAATAGTCCTCACCTCTGCTAAACAACCTATTTTACAAACCTTGACTTCATTTCCTACACCAAACACTTGCACACATTCAACTCCCCTCGCCCATCTGCCACACTCCATCCCATAAAAATAGATCGACCAAACAGCAAACCTTACTGTTCCACCACCCCAACCACTTCATATCCAGACCTCTCCCTTCCCTACTCACCTCCCTCTCAACATCACTGAAGAACTATCATCTCCATTCAAATCACACCCCACCACCTTGCATTGACCCCACTCCCACTCTCTCACCTCGCCTACCCCAACCTCATCTCAACACCTAACTCTCCAGCACTAACCACATCCTCAAACCATCGCATCTCTGCAACCTATCCCTCTGCTTCAAACTGCCACCATCACACCCACCTCAAAACAACCTGCTCCACTGCTATCCCACTTCGCCCAATCACTAAATTGCTTCAACTCTTGCACTTCTCAACTTCCTCCCAACCTGCAATCAACCCTTCCCTCAACTGCTTCCCCACCTACCCACTAATCCCGCAATCTAGACTCCATGCCAACTCTAGCAGCTATCCTTCCCTTACCTGTCACTCTGCCTTTGACACAGTCGACCACTGCCTACTGCTACAGATTCTTCTTCCCATGGCATCAAAGACCTTGGCCTGTCCTTGATCGCCACTTACCTTTCCGACCGCGCATTTACCGTCTCCCACTCCCACACTACCTCCTTATCCCGCCCTCTCTCTGTTGGAGTCCCTCAAGGCTCTGTCCTGGGGCCCCTACTTTTTTCCATCTATACCCTTGGCCTAGGACAACTCATAAAGTCCCATGGCTTCCAGTACCACCTGTATGCGGACAACACTCAGATCTACCTCTCCAGCCCAGATGTCACCTCTCTGCTGTCCAGAATCCCGGAGTGTCTATCAGCCATATCCTCCTTCTTCACCTCTCGCTTACTAAAACTCAATGTGCAAAAAAACCGAACTCATCATCTTTCCTCCATCTCACGTGTCTTCCCTACCCGATCTATCTATTATGGTAAATGGTATCACGATCTCTCCCGCACCTGAAATCCGCTGCCTCGGATTAACTCTCGACTCTGCCCTGTCCTTCAAACCACAAATCCAAACTCTTGCCATCTCCTGTCACCTCCAACTTAAAAACATTTCCAGAATCTGTCCCTTCCTCAGCCCTCAATATGCTAAAACTCTTGTGCATGCCCTCATCATCTCCCGCCTTGATTACTGCAACACCCTCCTCTGTGGCCTCCCCGTCAACTTTCTTGCACCACACCAGTCTGTCCTCAACTCTGCTGCCCGACTAATCCACCTCTACCCTCGCTAATCCCCTGCTTCTCCCCTCTGCAAATCCCTCCACTGGCTCCCAATTCCCCAATGAATCCAGTTCAAACTACTAACACTGATCTACAAAGCCGTCCACAACCTGTCCCCTACCTATATCTCTGAACTAATCTCCCAATATCTTCCTTCACGTAATCTTCGATCCTCCAAGACCTCCTACTATCCTCCACACTAATTCGTTCCTCACGCAACCGTCTCCAAGATTTCTCCTGAATATCCCCCATCCTCTGGAATTCCACACCTCAACATGTACGATTATTTGCCACCCTTGGATCCTTCAGACAGAACCTGAAAACCCATCTCTTCAGGAAAGCCTACAGCCTGCAATAACCATTCCGCCTCACCGCCACCACCCGAGCTGCCGCCCCGCCTCCACCACCCTAGCTGCCGCCTCGCCGCCACCACCAGTGCTGCGCCACCACCAGAGCTGCCGCCTCGCCACCACCACCACCAGAGCTGCTGCAGCCCGACCTTCTGTTTATTCCCCATTATCCCGTAGAATGTAAGTCCGCAAGGACAGGGTCCTCTCCCCTCTGTACCAGTCTGTCATTGTAAATTTGTTTATTGTAAACGATATCTCTAACTTTGCATGTAACCCCTTCTCATGTACAGCACCATGGAATTAATGGTGCTATATAAATAAATAATAATAATCTCAGACAGTCCCGAATTTGTGTCTACGCCCTGCAGTAATTGAGTGGTCTGCTGAATGTCCCTAACTGCTAATATGCCCCCTCTGACATCCCTCTTGACAGGGTAGAAAGAAATGGTATGGCGTGGATTGCGTGTGTGGCTATGTGCGTGGTCAAAATTTGCTTCTTGCCTCATAGTTTATCCCTTTTTCTATTCTGTGAAAGTAGGGAGGTATGCCTTAACTACCCCATAGCCTATCATAAGTATGAGTGCTATTTGTGAGAAACATGGATAGCACATGTTGATGAAAACCTTAGTGGTTGACCAACCTGGACTATTTTGAAGGGGATCCATACGGGTAAATCCTGTGAATTTATTATTCTGTCTAAAAGATCTGTCAGAAAATATTGCAATTGGAAAGCCCTCTTTGTCTGCTGATGACACGTAGCATTACTTTAGCAATGTTCGATTAGCACAATAGAGTAATTACAGAACATTTACTTATTTCTTTAACATTACAAATTTAAATTAAAACATTTCTTTGTGCCATGTAATTGTAACCTTCTCCCATATCTTTCATGAGGAAAACAACATCATATTGCTATGGTAACAAATGTTTTCCTGAGAAAATTATTATGATATGAAGATCGTTTTAACATAAAGGGGCAGCAGAGAAATAGATATATGGGGTACATTTTCTAAATATAAAAAATGGTTATTCTGTTTTTTTTTATATAACATACAGACATTTCTTACAAGTATTTATTATAATTAAAAGAATAATAAAATGTTCTTCACTGATTACTTTTAAATATCCTGTTCTCTTGAAGGAATAATGAGCACAAAATCATTTAAACTGGTTAAGCATTTTATTTATTTCCTTTACTTGTACAGTATAATTCTATTGAATTTCACAAAAAAAGAAAGCAAGTCACCAGAATCAGAAAACAGACATTGTCCTGAATATGTTTGAATGTAGAAGCCAAGCAATTCTGAGTGCCAACCGCTGCGTTACACCAATCATAAGTTCTTGTACTGAGATGCTCTTGCTCAATTGCTTACACAATGGGGAGAAAAGTATTTAGTCAGCCACCAAATTTTCAAGTTCTCCCACTTAAAAAGATGAGAGAGGCCTGTAATTGGCATCATAGGTAGACCACAACTACGAGAGTTAAGGGTATGCCACACTAAGTGAGATCGCTAACGAGATCGCTACTGTGTCACCATTTATGACGCAGTAGCGATCTCGTTAGCGACTTAACTGTGTGTGACATGTAGCAGCGATGTGGCCCCTGCTGAGATGTCGCTGATCGCTTATGAACGTTCTGAGCCGTTTTTTGGTCGTTGGTGTCCCGCTGGTGAGCCTGAATCGCTGAGTGTGACACCCTTTATGAACGACTTCACCAGCATCGCAGGTGGGACTAGGTTTTCCCAACGACCGCAGAGGTCGTTATAAAGATCACTGATGAGATGTGTTTGGAATCACAGGTCGCTGATGAGTTGTGTTTGGAATCTAACTAGCGATCACATAGCGATCGCACTAGCGATCTCGCCAGGTTAAGTCGTTGTCGTGATCGCTAGTGCGATCGCTAAGTGTGGCAGTGCCTTTAGGGCCCCGTCTCACATAGCGACACACCAGCGATCCCGACAACGATCAGGATCGCTGGTGTGTCACTACATGATCGCTGCTGAGCTGCCAAACAGGCAGCTCAGGCAGCGATCAGGACAGCGACACTGCGGGTAACGTCGCCTAGTTACCCACAGTGTACGTTGGGTACCGGCGCGCTGATGCAGGTAGCTGGTAACCAAGGTACACGTCCGGTTTCCAGGTGCTGCGCGGTGCCTGGAAACCCGACGTGTACCTTGGTTACCAGCTCCCCTGCAGCAGCGCGCTGGTATCCAACGTACATGTCGGGTTTCCAGGCACAGCCCCACGCCTGGAAACCCGATGTGTACCTTGGTTACCAGTAGATCGCTGGTCTCCTGCCTGTCCTGCTTGCCAGCGGGAGACCAGTGATCAAAAAAAAGTCCTGGCATTTCTGACACGACCAGCGATTCACAGCAGGGGCCTGATCGCTGGTACGTGTCAGACATAGCGAGATCGCTGCTGAGATCGCTGTTTAGCAGCGATCTCGCTAGCGATCTCGCTATGTGAGACGGTGCCCTTAAAATAAGAAAACAAATCCAGAAAATCACCTCAGATGATAGATATAAATAACACGGCACTCGAGAATAATGCTGCTGCCGGTGCTAAAGTCTGGTATACAACCCATCAAATATAAGTAAATAAACTTGGCTCTCAGTATGCGTGTGATATGTTCTGTGGGTATAATTTTGTGTATATTTATATTTTACTGATTTACATGGTGTTCTCTTTTTGCCCGGTATCATTCTGTGTATTCCACATATTGTCTAGAGGTCTAGAGTCTCAATTATCAGCCTTTGGCTGATAATTGAGTTAGCTCACCTACCATCTGCAGCCTGAATGTGTCTACGCCTCTTGATGAACCCCTGCTGACATTTCCTGATTGTCCATTGATGACCCCTCAGCTATTCAAATGCAGCAAGTCACCCCCTGTAGTGCCTTAATCCCTGAGGCACCTTTCCCAGGTCAGAGAGGCCTGAAAGCCATCGAACTGGTCTGACTACCCCTAGACATAAGGAGGGGATCTGAGGAGGACAGAGAGGGGGAAGTCAGATCCTGTGTGGTGAGAATGGTGTAAAGAAACAGCACATCAGAGAGAAAGAAGGATATGGTTTCTTTTGTTTATCCTCTGTCGTCTGGATTATTGGACTCATCTCCTTGGACATTTATCCTGTTACTGAACTGCATTCGTGTTCTGGACTATTGTATCCTCAGTGTGGTGGATTGTTTATGGACCTTAGTTTTGCCTATAATAAAGGTCTTGGGATTGTTCGCACTTCTCTTGGTCTGTTGATTGTGTGATACCAGAGAAGGACCCCGCGACAATGCGGAAAAAATTCAGTTCCTTTTAATTATGCATCTAGACAAAATAAGAATTAAACATTTTCGATCCGTCATAGGACCTTCATCAGAATATAACTTTAACGGAAACTAGAATGTACATAAAGTAGAGGAGATATAATTAAAATAAAATAATGTTATAATATGCAAAGCAGATTAACAAAACATAACACACGGTAATACAATACAATACAACTCGTCAAGAAGAGTCAAAGAGACGAGTGATGGCTAAAGAAATTCTATCCAAGCGTGCTCAGTGTGAAATGAGAAATCCAATGGAGAATCCATCTGTGCTATGTTAGCAGTTAAGGGAGGATAAGAACATTAACAATCCTTTGAAATACAACTATGGAAATACATGAGAATCTGTGAAAAGGATATAATTGTATTTCCCAGACTGGAATAGATCAAGGGTACTTCAGTGGAGATAGAGATTCTAGAAGAACAGGCATATAAATACCTAGAAGAGAGATCATTGGATGTTGTATCCATATGGAGGGAAGTATTTTATCCACAATTGGTGTTATAATGCGCTGAAAGAGAGTGACGATACTATATGCAAAGGTTAAAAGTACCTGGCATTAATGCTAATCCCAATGACTTTGGTAAAACTAGTGACCTTATATTAAAGAAAAAATCTTTTAAAACAAATTTTACCTGGATGTACACTGTGTTCCAAATTATTATGCAAATAATATTTTCTCAGATTTTCCCAAATTACCTATATGAATTGCAGTCATTGTAATTTTCCAGTCAAATAACTATTAGAGTACAATTGAAAGGTTTTTGTACAAACTGCCTATGATAACAGTATGTTTTTTTAAAAAATAAAACACTCAAACTGCACTCAAAATGCATGTTCCAAATTATTAAGCACAGCAGTTTTCTACCTTTTCATTTTAATAAAGAACAAAAAAATGGTCATTTTTGAAATTATAAGAATTAGCAGGTTATTAAAAACTGAAATCAAACAGTTTTCAACTCAAAACTTTATTCTAGGTGATGTTACATTTGCACATAGGACTGTCACGCGGTCTTATGATATGTGTACGATGTCAGTAAACTATTCTTAAAAGAACAACACCCTATACAACATATAGATTAGCAACATCAGCATGTAAATATAGAATAGATTTACCTGACACGATATCCGTTGAACTCAGGGTTAATCTTGAGGACTTGATACACTGTCACAGGAAAGAAGAGGACCGGGGGTCTAACCTGACCCTAAACTGGGGTCCTAACTAATCCCTCACCTTGGAGGTACTGATAATGGTTCAGAGGTCCAAGTCTCCAGCCTAACCCTGTCTCCTATCAGTCCCTGAACCCTGTAATCAGTCCTAAGAAGGATTCTGATTACCACCAAAGGGATATGGGCTGATCTCTGCTAAATACACAGATTAGACATATAAGACAGACTGGAGAAAACACAGACTTGCATACACACTCAAACACAGAAGGAACATAAATGATCTGGGATATTAAACTCTAAGCAAGGTGAGCTTAAAACAACTAAGGAGCTCTTTAACTTAAGTCTATACAGATACAATCCTATCTGTGGTCTGCATGAAGAATTTCACTGGCAACTCCCAAAACAGACAACCAAAGATTTAAAGGAAACCAATCAACAAATAATTAATTGCAGCCGGGAGAAACTGCACCCAGTCCCAGAACTGAGCACAGACAGAATTAACTCCCTAACTGCCAAACACAAAGAAACAGCAACTCAGCTGTGAGAAGTCAGAATGTGCAACCGCGACGATCTTCGTGGCGATGCACACATGACAGTACCCCCCCTTCTACGAGGGGCCTCCGGACCCTCAGGGCCAGGTTTGCCCGGGTGAGTTCTGTGGAAGGTCCGCACCAAACGATCTGCGTTAATGTCAGACGCAGGAACCCACGTCCTCTCCTCTGGACCATACCCCTTCCAATGCACCAAGTACTGAAGGGACCGGCGATTCAGACGTGAGTCAATGATCTTTGACACTTGAAACTCCAAGTTACCATTGACCACCACTGGAGGAGGAGGTAGAGATGATGGTATGACTGGTGCCACGTACCTCTTAAGTAATGACTTGTGGAACACATTGTGGATTTTAAACGTAGGAGGGAGGTCCAGACGAAATGCCACAGGATTAATTATGGAACTGATCCTGTACGGCCCGATGAATCTGGGGCCCAGCTTCCAGGAGGGAACTTTAAGTTTTATATTCCTGGTAGACAACCATACCAGATCGTTCACATTAAGATCTGGACCAGAAACTCTCCTCCTATCAGCCATACGTTTATAACGGTTCCCCATAGCACTCAGATTATTCAATACACCTCTCCACACTGAAGCAAGTGACGACGAGAAACGCTCCTCCTCAGGAACCCCAGAAGGGCCCCCCCATTGAAAGTACAAAACTGGGGATGAAAACCATATGCCCCAAAAAACGGGGATTTACCAGTGGACTCGCTCCGCCTGTTGTTAAGAGCGAACTCTGCCAGAGGCAAGAAAGAAGACCAGTCCTCCTGGTTCTCTGAGACAAAACACCGAAGATAAGTCTCTAGGCTTTGATTCAGACGCTCTGTCTGACCATTGGTCTGCGGATGAAAAGCCGAGGAAAATGACAATTGCATCCCCCGACGTAAACAAAATGCCCTCCAAAACTTGGACACAAACTGAGACCCCCTATCTGACACCACATCAGAAGGCAACCCATGAAGTCTCACAATCTCCCCAATGAACACCTGCGCCAGAGTTTTAGCATTAGGGAGGGCAGGAAGAGCAATGAAATGTGCCATCTTACTGAACCTGTCAACAACCACCAGTATGACAGTCTTCCCTGACGACTGAGGAAGGTCCGTGATGAAGTCCATAGACAAATGAGTCCATGGACGCTCCGGAAGTTTCAAGGGTAAGAGGGTCCCAGACGGACGGGTATGAGGGGTCTTAGAGCGAGCACAAACCCCACAGGACGCGACAAAAGTTAAAACATCTTTATTAACGTTAGGCCACCAAAACCGGCGAGAAAGGAGATCTAAAGTAGCCTTACTCCCTGGATGTCCTGCTAAAGCAGAATTATGATGTGCCTCAATAACCTTTTGTCTCAACTGATTTGGGACAAACAGTCTCCCTGGAGGTCCTGCAGGGGCGTCCCCCTGAACCTCTAATACCTCCTCCTCAAGCTCAGAACATACAGCCGACACTACCACCCCCTCCTGAAGGATAGGAATCGGGTCATCCATTTTCCCGGCCCCTGGGAAACTGCGAGACAAGGCATCCGCCTTAACATTCTTAGATCCAGGGCGATAAGTGACAACAAAATTAAACCTGGTAAAAAACAACGACCATCGAGCTTGTCTGGAATTCAGACGCTTAGCAGATTCCAAATACAGCAGGTTCTTGTGATCAGTAATGACGGTGACCGGGTGGACTGCCCCCTCCAAAAAGTGACGCCATTCTTCAAAAGCCAACTTAATGGCCAAAAGTTCCCTATTGCCGATATCATAATTCCTTTCGGCGGACGACAATTTCTTAGAAAAGAAAGCGCACGGATGCCATTTACCAGGGACGGACCCTGGGACAATATTGCACCCACCCCTACGTCAGACGCGTCCACCTCCACAACGAACGGCTGTGATGCATCTGGTTGGATGAGAACGGGTGCCGAAGCAAAACATTTTTTCAAAGAGGAAAAAGCTTGGCAAGCTTTGTCCGACCATTTAGAAAAATCCGTCCCTTTTCTTGTCATGTCAGTGAGAGGTTTGACAACAGATGAGAAATTACAAATAAATTTCCGGTAGTAGTTAGCAAACCCCAGAAAACGCTGCAGAGCCTTAAGATCCTCTGGCTGATCCCATTCAAGCACTGCTCTCACCTTTTCAGGGTCCATACGGAAACCGGAGGCTGACACCAAGAAACCCAAAAACTGAAGTTCCTGTACGGCGAATACACACTTTTCCAGTTTGGCGTATAGTTTATTGTCTCGCAAGATCTGCAACACCTGTCTCACATGCTCCTGGTGAGACACAAGATCTGGCGAGTAAATTAAAATGTCATCCAAATATACGACCACAAACAGCCCCACCAGATGACGAAAAATGTCATTAACAAAATGTTGGAATACTGCTGGTGCAGTAGTCAGACCAAAAGGCATGACAAGGTTCTCATAATGTCCCTCCGGCGTGTTAAACGCCGTTTTCCACTCATCCCCCTCTTTTATCCTAATCAGATTATACGCCCCCCTGAGATCCAATTTAGAGAACCATTTGGCGCCAACAATTTGATTGAAGAGATCAGGAATCAGAGGGAGTGGATACGGATCTCGAACAGTAATCCGATTAAGTTCGCGGAAATCCAAGCAAGGGCGTAGGCCTCCATCTTTTTTCTTCACAAAGAAGAACCCCGTGGCCACTGGGAAAGATGAAGGTCTAATATGCCCTTTGGCCAGACTTTCCGAAATATAATCTTTCATAGCCTGCCTCTCAGGACCAGAAAGGTTATATAACCTAGCTTTAGGTAACTTAGCATCAGGAAGTAAATTAATAGAGCAGTCATACACGCGATGAGGAGGCAACTCCTGACACCCCTCCTCAGAGAACACATCCCCAAAGTCCTCCAAAAAAGGAGGCAAAGTACTAGGCACGACCGCACTGATGACTGTGTTCATGCAGTTACTTTTGCAAAACTCACCCCATTGGCTTATCTCTCTGGACTGCCAATTAATCACAGGGTTATGTTTAACCAACCAAGGAAGTCCCAACACAATAGGAGTAGGTAGACCCTCCAACACATAACAAGATAATAGTTCCCTATGTATTGCCCCTACCCGAAGGTCAATGTTATGAACCTCATGAACAAAGCTACCTTGGCCGAGAGGCCTTGCGTCAATGGAGAATATAGGGATCGGTTTGACCAATACACTCAGATGCATACCTTGAGCCTGAGCAAACTGAGCGTCAACCAGATTAGCCCCGGATCCACTATCAAGAAGAACAGAAAATCTCTCCACTCTCGTACCAACCACCACCTCCACTGGTACAAGGAACTGAGAAGAACTAGCGGACGAAATACATACTCCCAGGTTGTCGTCCACCACACAACCTGGGATTAACAGTTTTCCGGCGACTTCTTGCTCAACAAGGCACGGGACGGACATCCCCCAACAAAATGTCCCTCTTTCCCGCAGAAGAAACACCTTCTAGTCCTGCGGCGTACCGCCAATCCCCTCCTACGAAATGATGTGTCCCTCCCAACTGCATAGGCTCCTCCGAACAGACAAGGGGAACCTCAACATAAGGGACTTTAGTAGTAGGTGGAGTAACAACAGGGGGCGGAGTTACCTCGCACCTCTCCCGGAGCCGTCTATCAGTACGGATAGCCAGGGCCATAGCAGCCTCCAGTGATGGAGGAGAATCATACTGAGCCAAAACGTCCTTTAATTTGTCAGAAAGCCCATGACAAAACTGGCTCCTAAGAGCTGGGTCATTCCACTGAGTATCTGTGGCCCATCTACGGAACTCAGAAGCAAATTCCTCCGCCGGACGATCTCCCTGCTGTATCTTACGTAATTTTGTCTCAGCAAGAGAGACCCGATCTGGGTCATCATATACCAAACCCAGGGCAGTAAAAAATCGATCTACTGACTGTAGAGCCGGGGATCCCGGAGGCAGGGAGAAGGCCCAGGATTGAGGGTCCCCTTGTAGGAGCGAGATAACAATTCCCACTCTCTGCTCTTCACTCCCTGATGATCGAGGCCGAAGCCGAAAATACAATTTACATGCTTCCCTGAAGGTAAAAAATTTGTCTCGCCCACCAGTGAACCTGTCCGGGAGAGCTACTTTAGGTTCAAATCTGGTTTGCTCCGAGGGAGACAAAACTTTGGACTTAATGTCCGTCAGCTCCATGGATAATCCCTGCAACTGCAGAGCCAGCTGGGCTACTGGATCCATGGCAACTGGGAATAATTTTATTGGCCAGTGAAAATGTCACGCGGTCTTATGATATGTGTACGATGTCAGTAAACTATTCTTAAAAGAACAACACCCTATACAACATATAGATTAGCAACATCAGCATGTAAATATAGAATAGATTTACCTGACACGATATCCGTTGAACTCAGGGTTAATCTTGAGGACTTGATACACTGTCACAGGAAAGAAGAGGACCGGGGTCTAATCTGACCCTAAACTGGGGTCCTAACTAATCCCTCACCTTGGAGGTACTGATAATGGTTCAGAGGTCCAAGTCTCCAGCCTAACCCTGTCTCCTATCAGTCCCTGAACCCTGTAATCAGTCCTAAGAAGGATTCTGATTACCACCAAAGGGATATGGGCTGATCTCTGCTAAATACACAGATTAGACATATAAGACAGATTGGAGAAAACACAGACTTGCATACACACTCAAACACAGAAGGAACATAAATGATCTGGGATATTAAACTCTAAGCAAGGTGAGCTTAAAACAACTAAGGAGCTCTTTAACTTAAGTCTATACAGATACAATCCTATCTGTGGTCTGCATGAAGAATTTCACTGGCAACTCCCAAAACAGACAACCAAAGATTTAAAGGAAACCAATCAACAAATAATTAATTGCAGCCGGGAGAAACTGCACCCAGTCCCAGAACTGAGCACAGACAGAATTAACTCCCTAACTGCCAAACACAAAGAAACAGCAACTCAGCTGTGAGAAGTCAGAATGTGCAACCGCGACGATCTTCGTGGCGATGCACACATGACAAGGACCCCTTGTTCGAAAGGAGCTTCTGAACTCTCTCCTCCATTGAATTTGTCAGGTTTTGGATGGTTTCTGCTTCAATTGTTTTGCATGAGGACAGAATACCCTCCCAGAGCTGTTGCTTAGATGTGAACTGCCTCCCACCATCATAGACACTCCTTTTGATGATGCTCCAGAGGTTCTCAATGGGGTTGAGGTCAGGGGAGCATGGGGGCCACACCATAAGTTTGTCCCCTTTTATGCCCATGCAGCCATGCAGCCAGAGATGCAGATGTGTTATGTGCAGCATGAGACGGTGCATTATCATGCATGAAAATGATCTTGCTGCGGAATGCACGGTTCTTCTTCTTGAACCATGGCAGGAAGTGCTGTTTGAGAAACTCAACATACACTATGGAGTTCATCTTTACCCCTTCAGGGATCCTAAAGGGGCCGACAATCTCTCTCCTCATGATTCCAGCCCAAAACATTACTCCACCTCCTCCTTGTTGGCGCCGCAGCCGTGTTTGCATGGGGTGTCCATCAACCAGCCATCCTCCACTCCATTCATCTGGACCATCGAGCGTTGCACGGCACTCATCGGTGAACAAAACAGTTTTGAAGTCAGTCTTCATGTATTGTTTGGCCCACTCAAGCCGTTTCTGCTTGTGTGCAGTGGATAGAGGAGGTCGACAGGATGGCTTATGCACAGCTGCAAACCTCTGAAGGTCCCTGCATCTTGTTGTTCGGGGACGTTGGAGGCACCAGCAGCTTCAAAAACTGTCGACTTGACAATATAATAATATATTGTCGACTTGACAATATACCACACGTGAAATTTAAAGAGGAACTCAAGCAGATATTAGATGACGGATGTGAAAG
>JARQOD010001644.1:45226-68478 GCA_033576555.1 Oophaga sylvatica
CAAACACGGATGTAATCCTAAAGGCTTTACCGTATGCGGTATTGACCGCATTTATATAGGCATCCGTGGAGGTGATGTGATGAAGAAACTACTGCAGAAAGAAACCCGCTGGATCGTTACCCTGAATACCCTTACACCAAATGGTCTTAATGAAGCTCTCAGTTTCAAGTCCTTCTTATGACTTTTTTTGTTTATTATTATGTTGTCTGTCCTTCTGTGTAATTTTATCATTGTATCAGTCTATTTTGTATATACCAGTGTTGTTGTATCAGCTATGGGGTTAATACTTACTGCTTATATCATTTTGACACTTGCTTTTGATTATCACACAGCTGTCTATCATCCATATGGCGACCTTCTGAATTTGAAACTACTTCAGCAATAATCTTACCCTGTTTTTCCATGGCATCTCGAGAATTTTCATCCGTCCAGTTTAGAATGCATGCTGTGGGATTTTTGATGCCCAATGACATATGGACTGTTCATATGCACTTCTGTTTTCGGCTCTATAACCATAGAAGATGGAGGAATACAAACACAACATTATATATTATGTTATAATATTATCAATATTATTGGTTATTCAGCATTTAATGATTATTTACAGTAGTTCATTTTATTCTTTAATTTATAATACATGTGTCACATTCTATATATTTCTATAAGTGTTATTTTGATTTCTGCAATAATATGCTCTTTCTGGTTATATTTTATTAATCATTCTCATGCATGTTATACCTGGTGTGAGATCATGGTTATAAATTATTCATTATTATTGTTTGCAATTTTACTATTACCTATGGGTTTCTGACTGTAGGGCAATTTATGGCCTTTACCCTTATAAATATATCCCCTAATGCAGGTAGTTTTGTTGTATATTGCTATCAGCGATATCTGCTAATCTTTATTTACATTTAACGCAGGTGCTCCCCGCGCATGCGCCCATAGGGGCATGGACGCCATGACAGGCCGCTTGTGTCGCCATGGGGATGGAGATATTATGCATTCTTATTTAACGCAGACGCTTCCCGCGCATGCGCTGTGGAGCACGGGCGCCATGACGGGCTGAACGCGTCGCCATGGGGATGGGGAGCGATGACTTCGGTCCTCCTCTCCATTCCCTGCGGCGCGTCTCGGCTGGCTGTGTCGCTCGTGTTTCGCATCATGCAGGTAGAAGCGCCGATTCGTTAATTCCTTCTCTATAGCAGTATTTATACCCCCATTAATCAGTACAGACCACGCCTCCTGACGAAGCCGAGTGCGGTGAAACGCGCGTCGGGGCTGTCCTATTTTCTCCCTCTCTGCCGGCACTGTGCGCCCCTTGATCAGCATGTCACAAGGTAATAGTCAGTATATCAGTTCTGACATACTTTAAGGTCTTAACCGCTCAGTGCGGTTATTTTATCGCTATCTTATCATGGATACTTACTTTACTGGGGCAGGCGTATGACCAGACCCTGATTGATTATTTTGGTCTGCGCACAGACCGTTGCCAGGGGGGGAGATTTGTGTTCTTTCACTGTGTCGCTGTATTTTACATCTTTTTTCTCACATGTGTTTTTTGTCCATTAGTCTCACAAGTTGTTATACTATCATGCTTTAATAAAATTATATTTGATTTCTAATTATACCTCTTATCTTGATATTTCATCGTTATTATTACTCTTATTTTTATTTTTTGCTCTAATACTTATACAAGAGCATTTATTGATTATACTGATTACACTGGTTATCTTTTTTGGTTTCTGTTGGTTATGTAATTTGGCTAGAGGTATGTCCCGGTTAGCCACGGCGACAATTTTTTAGGTTTAGAAGCTTCAAAAACTTGTCTGCTGCTATGACAAGGCTTTTTTGCCGCTGCTCTTTTAACCTGATGTAATTGCCTGTAGGAAAGAGTCCTCAATATTCCCTTATCAGCACGCACACGTGTGTACTGTGAATCAGCTACATACTTCTTGATTGTGCGATGATCACGATGAAGTGTCTTGGCAATGTTGATTGTAGTCATGCCTTGACCTAAACACTCCACAATTTGTTGCTTCTCAGCAGCCGACACATCCTTTTTCTTTCCCATTTTGGCAGAAAATGTAGGCTGCTTAATAATGTGGGACAGCCTTCTTAAGTAGTCTTGCCTTTCATTGGACACACCTGACAAACTAATTAGCACAGGTGTCTGCAATTGCTTACAGTGATATAAAGAGCCCTGACACACATCACATCAATGAGTTTAACTGACAAACAAAAAAATTCTTACCTTATCACTCCTAAACAATTTTTGCATAATAATTTGGAACACAGTGTAATGTGATTTTTTGAGACAAGAGTCTCTAATAGGAAGGAGTCCAGTATTGGGGAAATATGCTGTGGGGAATAAAGAGGGGCTGTGAGACGTATGAAATATATTGTAATGTGTCACATTGCAGCAGTATTGATAAGTATTGACAAGTACCAAGACAGAGTGGGGCTGTACGAGCAAAAAGAGGAATTACCAGCGCGTGTATTAAAGGCAAGAGGCTTGCAGTGGAGTAGTTTTGTGAATGTAAAAAAGAGTACTATAATAAATTAAGTTCAAGGAGTACAGCTAAGGAGTCTCATCTCCTGATATTACCTTAGTGCCCGGTCTGTGGTGCAGGGATACCACCGTTCAGGGAGGATGCTGTGTGACTATTGTATTTCCAGGTTTAAATTCTGACCCGGAGCGCATCATTGCTGCATCATCGGGGTCATGTGATCGCGAGTGTGCTGGGCACGCATGCGCGGTAGATGACTAGGTTATAGAGCGACAGACATGGTCGGGGAGATAGTATCTGTGTTACTATGTGTACAAGGGGTGTGTAAAGTGAGGCAATGCATTGTAGGGGCATTGGGCAGTCATATACGCCCATCAGATTAGAATTTTTTCCCATATAGAAATGGCTCGCATTCGCAGATGTTAACTGTAAATAATAGTGATCTGCACAGGGCGAAAAAAAATTACCTCTGTTCCGAAGAGCCTCTATAGTGTGCAGAATGGGGTAATGCACTACTAGGTGAGGGATTGGCATATTTTTGTCTAATTAGATGGGACAGGATAACATTGAATATCAACGGGGTGTTACACCCCATGAGGATAAGACAAGTGCAGTATCCCTGATATAGTACATTCAAGGTTGCAGAAGTGGAAAATTAGAAAAAATACTGTTTAGAAAGAAAAAAAGAAATTGATAAACAAAATTTAAAAAATTTATACTAATTATAATGAAGTATAATAAAAAGTCACTAGATTATTACTTGAGGATTCAAATAAATGAGTGTCGGGGAGCAATGCATACTTTACCATATGAAGTGCCAAGTGTGCCCAGTGCCTGATATAAAGAGAAGTTTAAAGGGAATCTGTCATCCCAAAATTGCCATATCAGATAAAGATATGGCTGAATACAGCGTCCCATAACAAAACTATCTGTCTTTTCCTTATATTCTGATACCCCCGTTTTCATATATAAATACCTGTTTAAACTTCGTTTTTTGTTGTGTCAATCATGGCGGTCAGGTCAGGAAGGCGGCGGTTATTCGCTTCCCCCAACCCTCCTCCATTCTTGGCGTACGCATTTTTTTTTTTTTCCTTGTGCATTGTGTTTCAGCGCTTGCGCTGTGAAAAAGACCCTCGCGCGTGCGCAATGTTGTTTTGCCAACAGTGGGGCAGCATATTTGAATTACTGCGCAAGCCCAGTCATTTTAGCCAATTCAATTGACCCGGAAGTTGCGGCCTGCCGCTGATGACTTCCGGGCCAAGGAAAGTCAGGAAGTCTGACGCATGCGCTATATTGTTTGACTACTTTGCCCACTGCTGGGCAAATAAGACTGTGCAAGCGCGGGGGCCCTGCTGCAGAGCGCAAGCGCGGAAAACTTACGCTGTTGTGATATTCACAGACAGCGTTACGTGACAGAAGTAGAGGAGCGGGGGGTTGGGGGAAGCGAATAACCGCCGCCTTCCTGACCTGACCGCCATGATTGACACCACAAAAACTAAGTTTACAAAGGTATTTATATATGAAAACGGGGTATCAGAATATAAGGAAAAGACAGATAGCTTTGTTATGGGATGCTGTATTCCGCCATATCTTTATCTGATATGGCAATTTTGGGGTGACAGATTCCCTTTAACGATACTACGAGGAAAATAAGGAAAAATAAGATAAGAACATAAAAATGCAAGCTGCAAACTTACAAACAAGTAAACACAGATCCATATTACAAAAAGGCTGATACTTCATACTCCCTATTCAGCCCCTTAAGCTCTAATGTCTGTAAGGTAAAATCCAATATGCCTTCCTTATCTTGAGAATTTTAGTTGTATTTTGACCTCTCCTGTTGATATCAATTTGTTCCAGAACCTGGAATCTAAGTTGCGAGATGTGATTTTTTTCATGAAAATGTTGTGGAAGGGGAGGGTGGATTTTCTTACAACGAATGATTGACTTGTGTTGTGAGACTCTATCCCTAACTGCTTGAGTAGTTTTGCCCACATAGGCCAGCCCACATGGGCACTTGATTATGTAAACCAAATATGAAGATTCACAGTGTAAAGCCCTTTGATAGGGATCCCTTGTCCTGTGTGAGGGTGGAACACCTTAGGGCCTTTTGTACATTGTTGCACTGTAGGCAGTTCAAGCAGGGAAAGGTACTCTGTCTTTCAGTCTGCATAAAGTTTGCTTTGGAAGGGTTATTCTGGAGCCCACATCAGCTCTGACTAGTCTGTCCTTTAGATTTCTGGCTCGATGGAAGCAAGGGATAAATGGTAACTGAAATTCTCGAATATCCGGATATCTTTTAGTCAAGAGGTTCCTGTATCTTCTGATGGTGGATTGTACCAAATTGGAAAAGGGGTGATAGGTGCTAACAGAAGGAATTCTCTTATTGTTGTTATTGGCTCTCAATGGGTGCGGTATCCTGTTTAGCCTTTGTAAGTACCCCTTGTGGGTAACCTCTGTTGGAAAATTTGTTCTCCATCTCCAACAATCTTAACTCCTTAATGTTCTCATCAGATACTATCCTATCCACCCTCTTGAACTGGGACTTGGGAATGGAATTTTTAATAGCCGATGGGTGACAACTGCCGAAGTATAAAAGGCTATTCCTATCCGTGGGTTTTATAAATAAGTCTATACAGTCATGGCCAAAAATTTTGAGAATAACACAAATATTAATTTTTACAAAGTCTACTACTTCACTTTTTCTAATGGCAATTTGCATATACTCCAGAGTGTTATAAAGAGTGATCAGATTAACAGCAATTACTTGCAAAGTCAATATTTGGCTAGAAATGAACTTTATCCCCAAAACACATTTCAACATCATTGCAGCCCTGCCTTAAAAGGACCAGCTAACCTCTTTTCAGTGATTGCTCCATTAACACAGGTGTGGGTGTTGATGAGGACATGGCTGGAGATCAATCTGTCATGATTAAGTAAGAATGACACCACTGGACACTTTAAAAGGAGGCTGGTGCTTGGCATCATTGTTTCTCTTCTGTTAACCATGGTTATCTCTAAAGAAACACGTGCAGTTATCATTGCAATGCACAAAAATGGCTTAACAGGAAGAGTATCGCAGCTAGAAAGATTGCACCTCCGTCAACAATCTATCGCATCATCAAGAACTTCAAGGAGAGAGGTTCCATTGTTACCAAAAAGGCTCCAGGGCGCCCAAGAAAGACCAGCAAGCGCCAGGACCGTCTCTTAAAAGTGTTTCAGCTGTGGGATCGGGCTACCAGCAGTGCAGAGCTTGCTCAGGAATGGCAGCAGGCAGGTGTGAGTGCATTGAACGCACTGTGAGGCGGAGACTCTTGGAGCAAGGCCTGGACTCAAGGAGGGCAGCAAAGAAGCTACTTCTCTCCAGAAAAAACATCATGGACAGACTGATATTCTGCAAAAGGTACAGGCAGTGGACTGCTGAGGACTGGGGTAAAGTTATTTTCTCTGATGAATCCCCTTTTCGATTGTTTGGGACATCAGGAAAACGCCTCATTCGGAGAAGACAAGGTGAGCGCTACCATCAGTCTTGTCTCATGCCAACTGTTAAGCATCCTGAAACCATTCATGTGTGGGGTTGCTTCTCAGCCAAGGGAATCGGCTCTCTCACAGTCTTGCCTAAAAACACAGCTATGAATAAAGAATGGTACCAGAATGTCCTCCAAGAGCAACCTCTCCCAACCCTCCAAGAGCAGTTTGGCGATCAACAATGCCTTTTCCAGCATGATGGAGCACCTTGCCATAAAGCAAAGGTGATAACTAAATGGCTCAGGGAACAAAACATAGAGATTTTGGGTCCATGGCCTGGAAACTCCCCAGATCTTAATCCCATTGAGAACTTGTGGTCAATCATCAAGAGACGGGTGGACAAACAAAAACCTAAAAATTCTGACAAAATGAAAGCATTGATTGTGCAAGAATGGACTGCAATCAGTCAGGATTTGGTCCAGAAGTTGATTGAGAGCATGCCAGGGAGAATTGCAGAGGTCCTGAAGAAGAAGGGTCAACACTGCAAATATTGACTTGCTGCATTAACTCATTCTAACTGTCAATATAAGCTTTTGTTACTCATATGTTTGCAATTATTATATTTCTGTCTGTGATAAAAACATCTGTCAAACACACATAAAAACCAGAGGGCAGCAGATCATGTGAAAATATAATATTTGTGTCATTCTCAAAACTTTTGGCCATGACTGTAGAAAGTGTACCGTTCCCATCCTAACGAATCATATTGTCAAGAAAATTAATCCATACAGTACTATGCTGTAATGAAAATTTCAATTCAGCCAAATATTATTAATGTACCTGTCAAATTGTAAAAGTGACTCCAAGGGGCCATCCCAAATGCAAAATATATCGTCTATATACCTCCGCCAAACTATCGAATGGGTTAGAAAGAGAGGGTGAGTATACACAGTCTTCTTCAAACGCTGCCATATAGGCAATAGTGTAAGGTGGCGCTACATTAGAGCCCATCACGGTGCCCTGTTGCTGAATGTAAAAGGTGTCGTTAAACATGAAATAATTATCCTTCAAGACCAATTCTAGAAGGTCAGCACAAAATTGTCTGATTTTAGTATCAATCCCTGCTTCCTGTAGAAGCCGATCTGTCCCCGCATCCCTTTTTCATGCATAATAGATGTATATAAACTGTTAACATCCCATGTAATGAGTAGTGAGGATGCGAAGAGGGGGTCCAACGATCTTATGAGTCTTAAGAATTCGGTAGTGTCCAATAAGAAAGATTTAATCTGTTTCACTAATGGTGTAAGGATTTTCTCTAGCACTATAGCTAGGGGTGATAAGATGGAGTCTGTTAATGATACTATAGGCCACCCAGGTGGTTTGTGAAGCCTCATGAATTTTCGACAAAGCATAGAATATTGGAGCTATGGGGACTGACTTGATTAGAAAATCCCTACGTTTTTTGTCTATGGTGCCCTCTTCTAGATGGAGATCCAAGACTGACTTGACTTTTGAGGCTATCTGATTCAAAGGGTTATGTGGTATGATTTTGTAAACCTCTGTGTCATTGAGTTGCCTAAGTATTTCCTCAAGGTTATCAGTCCTATCCATTACAACCGTGGCGCCAACCTTATCCGCTGGTTTTATTATTAGGGTTTTGTCAGAAGCTAGTTGATCTAAGGATAATCTCTCCAATGGTGTGAGGTGTTATGTTTCGGTAGCTGAGGAGAGCAGAAAAAAACGGCAATACACCAGAGAGGTTGGAATCTACTGAATTGCAGTACCCTGACTAACCACCACAATTAAAGGCAGCCGTGGAGCGTACCTACGTTGGTCCTAGAGCCTCGTCAAAGCCTGAGAGGCTAACTACACCTAAAGGTAGAAAGAGGAAAGCTATCTGCCCCGGAGCAGATCCCCGAAGAACATAGGAAGCCCCCAAACATGTAATGGCGGTTAGACAAGAAGAAATACAGACACAGACAGAAAATAGTATGAGCAAATGCTGGGGCCCAATCTGCCTTGACAGAAAAGGATAGGAAGGATACTTACTGCAATCCAAAAAAAACCTAAAAAAAAAAAACGCTACTAATTGCAAAAACACCTGAGATCACATGACCTCTACCACCTAAATTAGTTCTCTGGTGTAACAAAACTAAGCCGCAGTCACAGAAAAAAAACTGGAAAAGGCAAATGAACAAACAACAGTGGCTTCAGAGTAACCGAGAGGAGACCAAGACCCCCCGGGAGGGGAACCTGGCCAACCTCACAGAAATGCAGAGAAATATGCAAATGGCAAGCACAAAAACAAAAACAGAAAATATCTTATCTGAGAGCAGGAGAAGAGGCAAGACTCAGCAAGCTTCCAAGTGAACCAGGAAACAACGTTGAGACAAGAACAATTGATCACCGGCAACTTTGATGGGGGGAAACCTCCCTTATATCCAGCCAGTCTGTTATTCCTGATTGCCAATCCTCATTGAATGGTTCAGTACTGTTTGTAACCACCAGAGGGAGCTTCTGCTCAGAATTCATTTCTAAAACATTCATAACAGTGAGGTTAGTATCGAAATGGAAATTCCCTTCATTGACATTGCGGTTAAAGGTATTGATATTCCTCTCAACCAGGGAAACAAAAGTTTCCACTGGTGGGTTGTCTTTTGGGGCATATAGGTGCTTGGTGTCCTAAGTCCCAGTCCATGGAGTTCAAGTAAAGCGGGAGTACCACCAGTCGGTAGTTCCAGAACAAGTGGTTGTTTCACATAATGCGCTCGTAATCGTAGGCTATGGTAGAACCTCTGTAAGTCCATGTTCAGTTCAAAAGTATTGAACTTATAGGCTGGACAGAAGGAAGGACCCTTCTGAAGTAAGTACAATTGATTATTGTCAAGATTTTTTGAGGAGATGTTGGTTACCAGTGGGGTGTGTGCACCTGCGATCTGGTCGATATTTGGCTTCTGGAGTCCATGGCGGCATTGGCCCCCCTGCCTCGTCTTCCTCTTGACCGGCCCCAGTTTCTCCCTTAGAAAGAGTTGGAAGCGGGAGCATTCGAAGTACCAGATCTGCTGTCGGCCGAGCCAGAGGAGCTTAGGGAGGTTCGCCGCCTGATGAAATGCTGAGAATCTCGCCACTGGTAAACGCGGTTCTGAAGGTAGTCCTCTGTGTCCCTTAAAAACTTGGTTCTTTTTTTTCTTTTCCAACTCCGTTCTGTGTGTCCGTAAGAGCTTCTTGATTTTTTGTTTTGAGTTCTTGGAACTCCTCCTGGGGCATAGTGCTGGTTAGTTGGCTTTCAATGGAATTTATTTGTGAATTCATGGAATCCAGGTTCTTTTTTAAAAAGGACAATGTTAGCGTTATCAAGTCGAAGGAGATTTATTGAGAATGTGTTCAAATTTGATGCAATATTCCTTACCGTCCCTGAAAAAAGTGGGTTGGAGGGAAACTCGTAATCCTCTATTGATCCGTTGAACCGAAGATATTCTGCACGTGTGATAATATGCAACTCGAGATTAACAGCTCTTTTCGTTTCTCGTTCCAAATCTCTATTTTTAATTTCCTGAGTAGGAATTTGAAGAAAATCGCTTGATGCGGTCACTTTGGATAGAATTTCGGAATTCTCTGTAGCATTGAAAAAGAATGTTTCACTTTACATTCTCACTGGTGTGCGGAAAAATCAGTAGATATAGATAACATGGCACTCGAGAATAATGGTGCTGTCTGTGCTCAAATCGGGTATCCAACCCGTCAAATATATATACTTATATATTACAGAAAATCATCTTATCTGATTTGGCAAGATTTATTTGGGAATTATGGTGGAAAATAAGTATTTGGTCATTAACAAAAGTTCATCTCAATATTTTGTTTTATATCCTTTGTTGGCAATGACAGAGTTCAAACGTTTTCTGTAAGTCTTCACAAGGTTGGCTCACACTGTTGGTGGAATGTTTGCCCATTCCTCAATGCGATCTCCTCTAGAGCAGTGATGTTTTGGGCCTGTCGCTGGGCAACATGGACTTTCAAATCCCTCCAGAGTTTTTCTATGGGGCTGAGATCTGGAGACTGGCTAGGCCACTCCAGGACCTTCATATGCTTCTTATGAAGCCACTCCTTTGTTGCCCCGGCGGTGTGCTTGGGATCATTATCATGCTGAAAGATCCATCCATGTTTCTTCTTCAATGCCCTTGCTGATGGAAGGAGGTTTGCACTCAAAATATCACAATACATGGCCCCATTCATTCATGTACACGGATCAGTTGTCCTGGTACCTTAGCAGAAAACAGACCCAAAGCATGATGTTCCCACCCGTATGCTTCACAGTAGGTATGGTGTTCTTTAGATGCTACTCAGCATTCTGTCTCCTAGAAATATGAAGGCATTCTCCCAATACTCTTCTGGATAATCCAAATTCTCTCTGGCAAACTTCAGATGGGCCCGGACATTTACTGGCTTAAGCAGGGGACACGTCTGACACTGCAGGATCTGAGTCCCTGGTGGTGTAGTGTGTTACTGATGGGAGCCTATGTTACGGTGGTCCCAGCTCTATGCATGTCATTCACTAGGTTACTCCATGTGGTTCTGGGATTTTTGCTCACCGTTCTTGTGATCATTTTGACCCAACGGGTGAGATCTTGCGTGGAGCCCCAGATCGAGGGAGATTATCAGTGGTATTGTATGTCTTCCACTTTCTTATTAATGCTCCCACAGTTGATTTCATCACACCAAGCTGCTTGCCTATTGCAGGTGCAGTCTTCCCAGCCTGGTGCAGGGCTACAATTTTGTTTCTGGTGTCCTTTGACAGCTCTTTGGTCTTCCCATAGTGGAGTTTGGAGTGTGACTGTTTGATGTTGTGGACAGGTGTCTTTTATACTGATAACAAGTTCAAACAGGTACTATTAATACAGGTAATAAGTGGAAGACAGAGGAGTGTCTTAAAGAAGAAGTTACAGGTGTGTGAGAGCCAGAAATCTTGC
The DNA here is from genome assembly GCA_033576555.1 of Oophaga sylvatica. Lineage (NCBI taxonomy): Eukaryota > Metazoa > Chordata > Amphibia > Anura > Dendrobatidae > Oophaga > Oophaga sylvatica. The sequence goes on from JARQOD010001644.1 coordinate 56,175, forward strand.
ATGGTTTTAGGTGACCAAATACTTGTTTTCCACCATAATTTGCAAATTAAATCTTGCCAAATCAGACAAGGTGATTTTCTAGATTTTTTTTTCTCATTTTGACTCTCATAGTTAGTGTTGAGCGATACGATACCGCAAGTATCGGGTATCGGCCGATATTAGCTCTATCGGCCTTTCGATAATTAGTTCCGATATTTTCGTCTTATCGGATACGGAATCGGGATTGTCACTGTCACTGTCAGTGTCCGTCGGTCGGGTCTGTCAGGAGTCGTGGCACTTACCTGGCAGAAGATCTCCGGCGGTCACGGGCTGGACTGCTTCATGGCCGCCATCATCTTTCCCCGGCGGTCACATGCAGTTTCTCGCGATAACTGCAGTGACTGCTGGGTAATCGCGGCCGTAAAGCAGTCAGTCCGATGACGTCACCGCCGGAGAAGCAGGTAATCAGCTGTGCTGCGCCGGGATGTCAGGCTCTGCCTGTCATTGCGATGTAGCAGAGCTGGATCGCCGTGGGACACTCGTTACTATGGACTGCGTCGGACAGGTGGTATACTGTTGGTTTGTTTTTTTTCTTTTTTTACAGGAGATCGATGGCGTCGCAGGAATGAGTGTATAATAAAATTAATGAAAACTGTGTTGTCTCTTTTATTTCATTAAAAGACTTTTTTCTTGCTTTGTCTTTTTTTTATACATTTAATAACTTTGGGATTAATAATGGATCGGTGTCTTATTGACACCTCTCCATTATTAACCGGGCTTATTGTCACCGTGCAATCAACGGTGACATTAACCCCTTATTACCCCACTTGCCACCGCTACAGGGCAGTGGGAAGAGCCGGGTAAAGTGCCACAATTGGCACATCTTTTGATGCGCCAAATGTGGGGCTGCTGTAGCCTGGTATTATCAGGCTGTTGAGGGCCAAAATCATGGGCCTTGACAGTCTTTTAATACCAGGCCGCAGCAGTCTGCATTTTACTTGGCTGGTTAACAAAAATAGGGGGACCCCTACGCCGTTTTTTTTTCGAGGGGATCCCCTATTTTTGTTAATCAGCCAAGATATGCAGACTGCTGTGGCCTGGTATTATCAGGCTTGCAAGGTCCATGGATATTGGATCCTTACCAGCCTGAAAAACCAGGCCTCAGCGGTCTGCTTCATCTGGCTGGTTAACAAAAATAGGGGGGACCCCACGCCAATTTTTTTCGAGGGGATCCCCTATTTTTGTTAATCAGCCAAGATATGCAGACTGCTGTGGCCTGGTATTATCAGGCTGGCAAGGTCCATGGATCTTGGCTCCTTAACAGCCTGAAAATCCAGGCCTCAGCGGTCTGCTTCATCTGGCTGGTTAACAAAAATAGGGGGGACCCCACGCCATTTTTTATTCGAAGGGAACCCCTATTTTTGTAATCAGTTCCCTCTGATGTCACTGATTGTGTCCCTGGCTGACCTGAAGTGAAAGTGGAAAGCAATCAATTAAGCTTTCCACTTCCTCTCCTGTCAGCCAGGAGAGGAACTCATTCATTTGGGGGTTTACTGTGAGGCTGCAGCATTAGCTGCGGTCCCTGCAGTGAACATTAACCCTTTCTGAAGGATTACACCGTGGGACCTGACTGTGCATGGGATAGGTAAGAATAATTTTGCTTTTTTATTTTATTTTTATTACAGGAAATGGTTTTTGCAGTCAAATAAAAGATGGTAAAAAACGTGTCTTTATTTCATTAAAATGATTTTTAATTAAAGTGTGTGTGTTTGATTTTTATTTCATGCAATAGGATTAATAATTGATAGTTGTCTAATTGACAGCTCTCAATTATTAACCTGGCTTAAGGTCACCTTTCAATTGCAATGTGGCTTTAACCCCATATTAACCCATTCGCCACCGCTACAGGGCAATGGGAATAGACGGGCAAAGTGCCAGAAAGGGCGAATCTAATTATAGATTTGTCTTTTCTTGGGTGTCTGGGGGCAGATGTTAGTAGCCAGGGGGGGCCAAAAATAATGGTCCCTCTCTGGGCTATTATTATCTGCCCCCATTCGCTGGCTTTGTCTGTCTGGTTGCGAAAATAGGGCGGGAGCCCACGCATTTTTTTTAAACAATTTTACACCTCTATAAATATATATATATATATATATATATACATGTCATTGAATTTGTGACACATATATATATATTTATAGTTCATACACTTCTACATAGTATAATAGCCGCTAATTCAATTGACGGCTTTTGTGAAAATGCAGAACCCGACATGAAATGACACTTGGTGTACATAGGGTTAACCATGTCTTTTCATGTCCTTTGCTATCTGATTTGCACAAACAATTACATCAGTCTATGTGTGCAAAATTTCACACCTGTAGGGGTTAATTAAAGGTGTAAATTCGTAGCAAAAAGTCCCGTTTTTTTACAACGAATTTACACCTTTAATTAACCCCTACAGGTGTGAAATTTTGCACACATAGACTGATGTAATTGTTTGTGCAAATCAGATTGCAAAGGACATGAAAAGACATGGTTAACCCTATGTACACCAAGTGTCATTTCATGTCGGGTGCTTCTGTCTTTTCACAGAAGCCGGCTTTACCCGGCAATTGAATCAGAGGATATTTTACTATGTAGAAGTGTATAAACTATACATATATGTATATATATATGTCACAATGACATGTATATATATATATATATATATATATATGTATTCTATGTGTGTATATTTAGTGTTTACAAGGAAATAAAGGTTTTTTTTTAGTTGCGATTTTTTGTTCCCATAGACTTACATGGGACTTCCGGTATCGGATCGGATATCGCCGATATTTAGTGATATCGGCGATACCATTCCGATCCGATATTTTTAGATATCGAGCAGTATCGCTCAACACTACTCATAGTTGTTGTCTAGCTATGATGTCAATTACAGGCCTCTCTCACCTTTTTAAGTGGGAGAACTTGCGCAATTGGTGGCTGACTAAATACTTTTTTCCCCCACTGTACTTGCCTTAGAAATTCACTATGGCTCACAGAAATATTCCTTGCAATCGCTAGATTCACATTTCTACAGCTACGAATGTATGCATAAGCTGTATATGTCAATGCCATAGTTTGAAGTATGCAAGCTTGTGCCATAGGTAAAACCATGTCTGAATTTTGAGTTATACGTTAATCTACAATAATCTGCATCTGTATACAATTTTTTTATTCTTTTCTCCACTAGCTTTTAATGGTGCAGATAGGTGAATGAAAAAGATTTAGACTACAGATGGGTGGAAATTTTAATTTGCAAACTTTGCTGAATTTTTCCCAAAAAGTTTGAATTGCAGTAAATACAGTTGTGTTGATTTCAATACTTTTTAAATGCTCGTAAAATACACGTCAAGGAGGCGACAGAGAGAGAACCTCATTGACTATATAGGCTTACACTTTATAGATCAGAGAGAGAGAAAGGACATCACTGACCATAAGAGCTAACACTCTACAGGTGGGAGAGAGGACTCTGCTGATCATAAGAGCTTATACTCTACTGGAGAAAGAGAGTACCCCTCTGACCATAAGAGTTTACACTCTAGAAGAGAGAGAGGGTCCTGCTGACTGTAAGAGCTTGCACTCTACAGCTGAGAGAAGAACCTGCTGACCATAAGAACGTACATTCTACAGAAGTAAGAAATAGAGAGAGGGGGAGAAAGAACCCCCCTAACCATAAGAGCTTACACTCTACAGAAGTTAAAGCGAGAGAGCGGAGAGAGGAAGAGAGAGAAAGCCTCAATGATCATAAGAGCTTACACTGTACAGAAGAGAGGCTTATTAAACAATTGGTAGTCCTATGTAATAGGATGGCACTTCGTCCTACATGCAACAACACTAAACCCAAAACCATGTGGTAGATACGGTAGAGTAATGAAGAGATCCAACAAGTAATAAAAAGCAATATTTTATTGAAACAGATTAAAACATGTCATTAAAAAGCAGAAAGTGCCATAAGGGGAACACTAAACAAGTCAATGGAAGAAAAAATGAAACAATGAGACAATGCACTTGATAATTGGGGTATTATAACACCACAATGACCCCCCCCCATACCGTGGTCCCATAAAGAATCCAATAGTCAGTTTCAACGTCTCACTTAACAACAATGCATTATCATAAGTACATGGAAAAACATTCAAAAGGTGACAGAGGTTTCTATTAGGGTAAGAACCGAGGGGTTGCTTTTTGTGTCTTGAGCTGACATTTTTATGGTTACCATTTTGATATAGATACAATGTTTTTTATTGCTTCGTATTGCATTTTTTAAAACATTGTGGTGGCCGAAAAGCCGCAATTCTGATGTATTGATTTATTTTCTCTCTGCACCGCTTACCAGTTACGTTAATTTTATATTTTGATAGGTTGGACTTCTACAGACATACAGTAGAGCTACCACATACAAGTACTTCTCACTAAATTAGAATATCATCAAAAAGTTAATTTATTTCAGTTCTTCAATACAAAAAGTGAATGACATATATAGAGTCACTACAAACAGAGTGATCTATTTCAAGTGTTTATTTCTGTTAATGCTGATGATTATGGCATACAGCCAATGAAAACCCAAAAGTAATTCTCTCAGTAAATTAGAATACTTTATAACACCAGCTTGATAAAATTATTTTAAAATTCAAAATGTTGGCCTACTGAAATGTATGTTCAGTAAATGCAGAATGGCATGGTGGCGATCAGCCTGTGGCACTGCTGAGGTGTTATGGAAGCCCAGGTTGCTTTGATAGCAGCCTTCAGCTCGTCTTCATGGTCGGGTGTTCCTCTCATCTTCCTCTTGACAATACCCCACAGATTCTCTATAGGGTTAAGGTTAGGTGAGTTTGCTGGCCAATCAAGCACAGTGATACTGTTGTTTTTAAACCAGTATTGGTACTTTTGACAGTGTGGACAGGTGCCAAGTCCTACTGGAAAATGAAATTTTGATTTTCACAAAGCTACTCTGCAGAGGAAAGCATGAAGTGCTCTAAAATTTCCTGGTTGATGGCTGCGCTGACTTTGTTCTTGATAAAACACAATGGACCTACACCAGCAGATGACATGGGTCCCCAAACCATCATTGATTATGGTAACTTCACACTAGACCTCAAACAGTTTGGATTGCATATCTTTCCACTCTTCCTCCAGAAATTTCTATCTCCATGAAGCTTGTGGGCAGAGAGAAGCATGAAGTGCTCTAAAATTTCCTGGTAGATGGCTGTGCTGACTTTGGTCTTGATAAAACACAGTGAACCTACACCAGCAGATGACATGGCTCCCTAAACCATTACTGATTATAAAAACTTCACACTAGACCTCAAGGAGCTTGGAATGTGGCCTCTCTCCTCCTCACTCTTCCTCCAGATTCTGTGACCTTGTTTTCCAAATAGAATGCAAAATTTACTTTCATCTGAAAACAACACCTTGGACCACTAAGCAACAGTCCAGTTCTTTTTCTCCTTGTCCCAGGTAAGACGCTTCTGGCATTGTCTATTGGTCATGAGTGCATGAGTGGCTTGACACAAGGAATGTGACACTTGTATCTATTTCAAGTGTTTATTTCTGTTAATGTTAATAATTATGGCTTACAGCTAATGAGAAACCAAAAGTCATTATTTTAGTAAATTAGAATAATTAACAAAAAAACACCTGCAAAGGATTCCTAAGAATTTAAAAAGGTCCCTTAGTCTGTTTCAGAAGGCTCCACAATCATGGGGAAGACTGCTGACTTAACAGATGTCCAGAAGGCAATCATTGACACACTCCACAAGGAAGGTAAGCCACAAAAGGTCATTGTTAAAATAGCTGGCTGTTCACAGAGTGCTGTATCCAAGAATATTAATGGAAAGTTGAGTGGAAGGAAAAAGTGTGGTAGAAAAAGATGCACAAGCAACTGGGATAACCGCAGCCTTGAAAGGACTGTTAAGAAAAGGCTATTCAAAAATTTATGGAGATTCACAAGTAGTGTGACTGCTGCTGGAGTCATTGCTTCAAGAGCCACCACACACAGACATATCCAGGACATGGGCTACAAGTGTCACATTCCTTGTGTCAAGCCACTCATGACCAATAGACAATGCCAGAAGCGTCTTACCTAGGCCAAAGAGAAAAAGAACTGGACTGTTGCTCGGTGGTCCACGTGTTGTTTTCAGATGAAAGAAAATTTTGCATTTCATTTGGAAATCAAGGTCCCAGAGTCTGGAGGAAGAGTGGAGAGTCAAACAATACAAGCTGCTTGAGGTCTAGTGTGAAGTTGCCATAATCAGTGATAGTTTGGGGAGCCATCTGCTGGTGTAGCTCCACTGTATTTTATCAAGATCAAAGTCAGCACAGCCATCTACCAGGAAATTTTAGAACACTTCATGCTTCTCTCTGCCCGCAAGGTTTTTGGAGATGGGAATTTCTTTCTCCAGCAGGACTTGGCACCTCTCCACACTGTCAAAAGTACCAATATTTGGTTTAAAACAACAGTATCACTGTGCTTGATTGCCAGGAAAATCACCTGACCCTAACCCTATAGAGAATCTATGGGGTATTGTCAAGAGGAAGATGAGAGACACCACAGCCAACAATGTATATAAGCTGAAGGCTGCTATCAAGGCATCCTGGGCTTCCATAACACCTCAGCAGTGCCACAGGCTGATCGCCTCCATTCCACGCTGCATCGATGCAGTAATTGATGCAAAAGGAGCCCTGATTGAGTATTGAGTGCATTTACTAAACATACACTTCAGTAGGCCAACATTTTGGATTTGAACCCCTTTACCCCCAAGGGTGGTTTGCACGTTAATGACCCGGCCAATTTTTACAATTCTGACCACTGTCTCTTTATCAGGTTATAACTCTGGAATGCTTCAACGGATCTTCGCGATTCTGAGACTGTTTTCTCGTGACATATTGTACTTCACATTAGGGGTAAAATTTCTTTGATATAACTTGCGTTTATTTTTGAAAAAATGGAAATATGGCAAAAATTTAGAAAGTTTTTCAATTTTCAAACTTTGAACTTTTATTCCCTTAAAACAAGAGAAATGTGTCACACAAAATAGTTAATAAATAACATTTCCCACATGTCTACTTTACATCAGCACAATTTTGGAGACAACATTTTTTTTATTAGGAAATTATAAGGGTTAAAAGTTGACCAGCAATATCTCATTTTTACAACAAAATTTACAAAGCCCTTTTTTCAGGGACCACCTCACATTTGAAGTCACTTTGAGGGTCTGTATGGCAGAAAATACCCAAAAGTGACAACATTCTTAAAACTGCACCCCTCAAGGTACTGAAAACCACATTGAAGTTTATTAACCCTTCAGGTGCTTCACTGGAGCTGAAGCAACGTGGAAGGAAAAAATGAACATTTAACTTTTTAATCACAAAACTGATCTTTTACAAACTTTTTTTTATTTTCACAAGGGTAAAAGGAGAAAATGGACAGATAAAGTTGTTGTGCAATTTCTCCTGAGTACGCCAATACCCCATATGTGAGTGAAAACCACTGTTTGGACGCACAGCAGAGCTCCTAAGGGAAGGAGGTCCGTTTGACTTTTTCAAACCAAAATTGGCAAGAATTGAGATTGGACTCCCTGTCGCGTTTCGAGAGCCCCTGATACATGCCTAAACAGTGGAAACCCCCCACAAGTGACACCATATTGGAAACTAGACCTCCTATGGAGCTTATCTAGATCTGTTGTGAGCACTTTGAACCCCCAAGTGTTTCACAAAAGTTTATAATGCCTGGGTGTGAAAAAAAAAATTTTTTCCACAAAAATGATTTTTTAGTGCCCAATTTTTTATTTTTTCGAAGGAAATTGGATCACAAAAGTTGTTGTCCAATTTGTCCTGAGTACGCTGATACCCCATATGTGGGGGGAAACTATTTGGGCGCACCGCAGGGCTTGAAAGGAAGTAATAACGTTTTGGAATGCAGACGCTGATGTGTGTAATGTTCCGTTTGCAGAGCCCCAGATGTGCCTAAACAGTGGAAACCCCCCACAGGTGACCCTATTTTGGAAACTAGACCCCTTAAGAAACTTATCTAGGTCTGTGGTGAGCACTTTCAACCCCCAAGTGCTTCACACAAGATTATAATGCCCGGGCATGAAAATAAAAATCCTATTTTTTCCCACAAAAATGATCTTTTAGTCACCAATTTTTTTATTTTCCCAAGGGTAACAGGAGAAATTGGAACACAAAAGTTGTTGTCCAATTTGTCCTGAGTACGCTGATAACCCAAATGTGGGGGGAACCACTGTTTGGGCGCACGGCACAGCTCGGAATGGAAGGAGCGCCATTTGACTTTTTCCAAACAAAATTAGCTGGAATTGAGATTGGATGCCATGTTGCATTTGGAGAGCCCCAGATGTGCCTAAACAGTGGAAACCCCCTACAAGTGACCACATTTTGGAAACTAGACCCCCAAAGGAACTTATCTAGATCTGTGGTGATCAATTTAAACCCCAAAGTGCTTCACACAAGTTTATAACATAGAGCTGTAAAATTAAAAAAATCATATTTTTTCCACAAAAATGATCTTTTCACCACAATTTTTATTTTCCCAAGGGTAAAAATACATCAAATATTATTGTGCAATTTGCCCTGAGTACGCTGATACCCCATATGTGGGGGTAAACCACTGTTTGGATGCTTGGCAGAGCTCGGAACGGAAGGAGCGCCGTTTGACTTTTTCAATGCAGAATTGGCTGGACGCCATGTCGTGTTTGGAGAGCCCTTGAGGTGCCTAAACTGTGAAAAACCCCCACAAATGACACCATTTTGGAAACTAGACCCCTCAAGGAACTTATCTAGATGTGTGGTGAGAACTTTGAACCCCAGGTGATTCACTAAAGTTTATAACGCCCGAGCATGAAAATAAAAAAATCATATTTTTTCCACAAACATGATCTTTTAGTCCCCAATTTTTATTTTCCCAAGGGTAACAGGAGAAATTGGACCTCAAAAGTTGTTGTGCAATTTGTCCTGAGTACGCTGATACCCCATATTTGGGAGAAAACTACTGTATGGGCACACGTCGGGGCTCGGAAGGAAGTAGTGACGTTTGGATTGCAGACTTTGATGGAATGGTCTGCGGCCGCCATGTTGCATTTGGATAGCCTCTGATGTACCTAAACAGTGGAAACCCCCCACAAGTGACCCCATTTTGGAAAATTGACCCCCCAAGGAACTTATCTAGATGTGTGGTGAGAAACTTTGAACCCCCAAGTGCTTCGCAGAAGTTTATAACGTACATCCGTAAAAAAAAAAAAATCATTTTTTTTTACAAAAATGATTTTTCGCCCCCAATTTTTATTTTCCCAAGGGTGACAGGAGAAATTGGACCCCAAAAGTTGTTGTCCAATTTGTCCTGAGTATGCTGATACCCCATATGTGGGAGAAAACTACTGTATGGGCACACGTCGGGGCTCGGAAGGGAAGTAGTGACGTTTTAGATTGCAGACTTTGATGGAATGGTCTGCGGGCATTATGTCGCATTTGGAAAGCCCCTGATGGACCTAAACAGTGGAAACCCCCAATTCTAACTCCAACCCTAACCCCAACACACCCCTTACCCTAGTCCCAACCCTAACCAAAACCCTAACCACAAACCTAAACCTAACACACCCCTAACCCTAATCCCAACACTAACCCTAATTCTAACTTTAGCCCCAACCCTAACTTTAGCCCAACCCTAACCCTAACGGGAAAATGGAAATAAATACATTTTTTTAATTTTATTATTTTTCCCTAACTAAGAGGGTGATAGAGGAGGTTTTGATTTACTATTTATAGCGGGTTTTTATGATTGGCAGCTGTCACACGCTAAAAGACGCTTTTTATTGCAAAAAATAGTTTTTGCATCACCACATTTAGAGAGCCATAATTTTTGCATATTTTGGCCCACAGGGTCATGTGAGGTCTTATTTTTTGCTGGACGAGTTGACGTTTTTATTGGTACCATTTTTGGGCACAAGACATTTTTTGATCACTTTTTATTACAATTTTTGGGAGGTTAGAATAAATAAAAACCAGCAATTCATGAATTTCTTTTGGGGGTGGCTTTTATACCGTTCCACGTGTGGTAAAATAGATAAAGCAGTTTTATTCTTCGGGTCAGTACGATTACAGCAATCTCTCATTTATATCATTTTTTTATGTTTTGGCGCTTTTATACAATAAAAACAATTTTTTATAAAAAATAATTATTTTTGCATCGCTTTATTCTGTGAGCTATAACTTTTTTATTTTTTCGCTGATGATGCTGTATGGCAGCTCGTTTTTTGCGGGACAAGATGTCGTTTTCAGTGGTACCATGTTTATTTATATCCGTCTTTTTGATCGCATGTTATTCCATTTTTTGTTCGGCAGTATGATGATGAATGATACGCTTCTCACGGCTGCGGGGCGTCGGGACATGGCATAGCTTGCCTAACTAGCCAATGCTCCCACGCCGCCAGTCCACGACGACGTGAGGCATGCGTCCCAGATGGTAAGAGAATGTGGACCCACTGGACCACGGAGGGAGACCCGGGCCTGCCCGGACTAGGGAAGGGCAGCGACCGGGATCCGTGGCAGCTGAGCATGTGGGCAAGATGGCAACCTGCAGGACTAGACAACACCGCACAACTTCAGGTATGAAGAAACGTAAAGTTTACTTAAAGAAACACACAGTACATAACAGAACATAATACCGGGCTCCCGATTCCGCACATCAGAGAAGGGCACACGACTCAGGATCACAGATGAGTGCAGGAGGACATCACGGGTAGATGCAGTCCAGGGTTATCTGGCACGGGCATACTTGGGCGGCCTCTCTCTCAGGCCTCAGGCGTAGCACAGGCTCAGCAGGAGAACATCAGACACCGACCTCAGACAGACTTCAGACGATGGCAGGGTCATCACAGGTAGATGCAGTCCAGGATCATCTGGCACGGGCATACTAGTATGGCCTCACTCTCAGGCCTCAGGCGTAGCACAGGCTCAGCAGGAGAACATCAGACACCGGCCCAGGACGAACGTCAGACGATGGCGGGTCATCACGGGTTGATGCAGTCCAGGGTCATCTGGCACGGGCATACTAGGACGGCCTCTCTCTCAGGCCTCAGGCGTAGCACAGGCTCAGCAGGAGAACATCAGACACCGCCCAGGACGAACGTCAGACGATGGCGGGGTCATCACGGGTTGATGCAGTCCAGGGTCATCTGGCACGGGCATACTAGGACGGCCCTCTCTCAGGGCCCCGGCGAGCACAGGCTCAGCAGGGGAAAAATCAGAAACTGACCCAGGGCAGCTATCACAGGGTAGACCCAAGGGGGAACCGGGAGGACACGGAACATCGGAACACGGACTGGACTCAGGGAACAGGAACACGGGCAGGACATCAGGAACCGGATTGGACTCGGGACACGGGGGAAAACACGGACGGACATCGGAACACGGATTGGCTCGGGTCGGGAAAACCGGACTGGAAATCAGGAACACGGTTTGGTCCGGGATCAGGAACAGGACAGGAAAAGGAACAGGTTTGGACTAGGAGTCAGGAACCGGACTGGAGCCGGGGAAACACGGAGGGAAACGAACCGGACGGAACCAGATTGGAATTTAGGAACTTTGAACCTGGCTTGGGACTCCGGACATCTGGCAACGATCGGAGGCCCCGGACATTGGAAACGATCGGAAGGTCCAGACACCGGGCGGAAGGGAAGGATCCGGATTTCGGGAAGTGGTCATCGGACTCGGCGGGGTCACAGGAGGACACGGCCCGGACTCCCCACTTAGTATGATCTGAAAAGGACCCCGCGGTTTTGGTGCAAGCCCCGCCAGTCAAAGGGAGCTGGGGGGGGGATTGCACAGAAGCGAGCACAGGTAACAGGCTCAGAACACACCCGGCCCCCCTTCCACGATGAAATAGGGTTTTATAGCAAGGAAACAGTCACTGGTACGGGTTTTAGGACAAGAAGGATTCAGGAAAAATAACACAGAGGACACAGTTCAGCAGTCAGGTACAGGGGGAGATCCGGATAGGGATTCGGGTAATAAGACACGCAGGGAAAAACTGCTATGCAGGCTCCGGAAGGCATTCTGGGTATCCCCCCAGCATAGGCGAAAAACACAAGACACAGTTCGACATTCAGGTACTGGGAAGATCAGGGTCAGGGATTCGGGAACAAGATCAATAGGGGAAAAGGCCCGGATAACAGCCTCCAGGAAAGGCGGGTCTGGGTAGTAGGCCCCCCGCTAGGCGAAAACACAAGACACAGTTCGCATTAGGTACCCGGGGTAGATCCCAAAAGGG
>JARQOD010001644.1:68578-93198 GCA_033576555.1 Oophaga sylvatica
CCTCTTGACTAAAAGTTAATCCGGATATTCCAGAATTTCAGTTACCATTTCTCCCTTGTTTCCGTCGAGCCAGAAATCTAAAGGACAGACTATTCGAGGCTGATGTGGGCTCCAGAATAACCATTCCAAAACAAACCTTTTTGCAGACTCAAAGACAGGGTACCTTCCCCTGCTTGAATTTCCTACAGTGCAACAATGTACAAAAGGGCCCTAAAGTGTTCCACCCTCACACAGAAAAGGATCCCTAACAAAGGGTTTTACACATGTGAATTTTCATACTTGGTTTACATAATCAAGTGCCCATGTGGGCTGGCTCATGTGGGTGAAACTATCCAAGCAGTTAGGATAAAGTCTCACAATACAAGTCAACCATTCGTTGTAAGAAAATCCACCTTCCCCTTCCCCAACATTTTCATAAAAAAAATCCCAACATCTCGCAACTTAGATTCCCAGGTTCTGGAACAAATTGATATCAATAGGAGAGGTCAAAATAGAACTAAAATTCTCGAGAGAAGGGAGGCATATTGGATTTTTACCTTACAGACTTTAGAGCCTAAGGGGCTGAATAGGGAGTATGAAGCATCAGCCTTTTTGTAATATGGATCTGTGTTTACTGTGTTTGTAAGTTTGCAACTTGCATTTTTATGTTCTTATCTTATTTTTCCTTATTTTCCTCATAGAATTGTTAAACTTCTCTGTATATCAGCACGGGGCATACCTGGCACTTCATATGGTACAGTATCCATTGCTCCTCGACACTCATTTATTTGAATCCTCAAGTAATATTTAGTGACCTTTTATTATACCTCATTATACTTATTATACATTTTTTAATTTCTTTATCAATTTCTTTTTTTTCTGTCTAAACATTATTTTTTCTAATTTTCCACTTCCGCAACCTTAAATGTACTATATCAGGGATACTGCACTTGTCTTATCCCCATAGGCTGTAACACCCCGTTGTTATTCAATGTTATCCTGTCCCCTCTAATTAGACAAAAACATGGCCATCTCTCACATAGTAGTGCATTACCCCATTCTGCACACTATAGAGGCTCTTGGGAACGGAGGTAATTTTTCCCCCTGTGCAGATCACTATTATTTACAGTTAATATCTGCGCATGCGCGCCATTTCTATATGGAAAGAATTCCAATCTGATGGGTGTATATGACTGCCCAATGCCCCTACCATGCATTGCCTCACTTTACATACCCCTTGTACACATAGTAACACAGATACTATCTCCCCTGACCGTGTCTATCGCTCCATAACCAAGTCATCTACAGGGCATGCGCGCCCAGCACACTCGCGATCACATGACCACGATGACGCACTCTGGGTCAGAATATAAACCCAAATACAATAGTCACACAGCATCCTCCCTGAACGGCGGTATCCCTGCACCACGGACTGGGGAACTAAGGTAATATCAGGAGACGAGGCTCCTCAGCCATACTCTTTGAACTTAATTTATTATAGTACTCTTTTTAACATTCACAGCGCTACTCCACTGAAAGCCTCTTGCCTTTAGGCTAAGTTCACACGTTGCAGAATTGCCGCGGAAATTTCCGCGGCAATCCCGCACTTCTCTGCCGCGGGAAATACGCATTTTTTTTGGTATACGTATTCCCGCCAGAAACTAGCGTTTTGCAATCATGCTAGCATTTTCCTAGCAATCTGTAGCATCGCTTGGAAAACTGATTGACAGGTTGGTCACACGAGTCAAACATAGTGTTTGACAAGTGTGAGCAACTTTTTACTATTGATGCCGCCTATGCCGCATCAATAGTATAAAAAAAATAATAAATCATGATATTCTCACCGTCCGGTGGCCCCCGCAGCCTTCCCGCCTCTCAGCGACACTCCCGGCCAATCCCGTTCCCAAGGATGCTTAGCGACAGACCCCAGATGACGTAGCATCACGCGAGACCGCTACGTCATCTGGGTAATTCTCACAATGCATTACTGGGAACGGGAGCGTCGCTGAGAGGCGGGAAGGCTGCGGGGGCCGCCAGACGGTGAGAATATCATGATTTTTATTTTAATTATTGTTTTACCAGGGATATGGTACCCAGGGCCTGGAGGAGAGTCTCCTCTCCTCCGGACTCTGGGTACCATCCGCACATGAACCGCTTACATTGCGCATGGTGGGCATAGCCACATGCGGAAAGTAGGTGGTTCAATGCATTCCTATGGCGGCGATTCCACCGAGATTACGCGAAATTAATGAACATGTTGCTTTTTTTCCGCGAAGAGTTATTTTCACGGAAAAAAACGCTGCATGTGCACAAAAATTGTGTAATCCATTTAAATGAATAGGATGCTTAATGCTTGCGTTTTTTCGTGGGAAAAAACGCGAAAAAAACGCGACAATTCCTGACGTGTGCACTTAGCCTTAATACACGCGCTGGTAATTCCTCTTTTTGCTCGTACAGCCACACTCTGTCCAGGTGCTTGTCAATACTGCTGCAATGTGACACATTACAAATTATTTCATACTTCTCGCAGCCCCTCTTTATTCCCCACAGCAATTTCCCCAATATCGGACTCCTTCCTAATAGACACTCTTGTCTCAAAAAGACACATTACATTCCGGTAACATTTGTTTTAAAAGGTTTTTTTTTTAATATAAGGTCACTAGTTTTACCAAGGTCATTGGGATTAGGTTGACAAGCTTAAGTAATAAGAATTGATATAGTTGGCATTGAAATGGGCACTGTAGGTGTGTTTACTGTCCTCCACTCCATGGCGACTTTGCTTCCCCATTGACTTGCATTGAGTCTCGTGTTTCAGTCGGACCCCCGACTTTTCCCGATAGTCGGCCGATTTTGTTCGACCTGACTTTTGAGAAAGTCGGGTTTCATGAAATCCGACTCGACCCAAAAATAGGGAAAGTCGCTCATCTCTAGTCACTAGTTTTACCAAGGTCATTTGGATTAGCTTTACTGCCATGTACTTTTAACCTTTGCATATAGTAACGTCACTCTCTTTCAGCCCAATATAACACCAATTGTGGATAAATTAACTACCTCCATATGGATATAATATCCAAGGATATCTCTTCTAGGTATTTATATGTCTGTTCTCCTACAATCTCTATCTTTACTGAAGTACCCTTGATCTATTCTGGTCTGGGAAATACAATTATATCCTTTTCACAGATTCTCATGTTTTTCCATAATTGTATTTCAAAGCATTGTTAATGTTCTTATCCTCCCTTAACTGTATATATTTCCGGAGTCACACACAGACCCTCACTCAGTATGGATTTGACCATAGTAAAAAAGGCAGAAAAAAGGTACTGTATCAGAAGATACCAGGTGTATATAGCATAGGGTAAAATTTAAATCTCTGTATATCTTTCCGGAGTGACACACAAACGCTCTCTCAGTATGGATTTGACCGTAATAAAAAAGGCCGAAAAAAGGTACTGTATCAGTGGATACCAGGTGTATATAGGATAGAGTAAAATTTAAATCTCCGTATATATTTCCGGAGTCACACACAGACGCTCACTCAGTATGGATTAGACCAGAATATAAAAAGCAGAAAAAAGGCACTGTATCAGAAGATACCAGGTGTATATAGTGTAGGGTAAAATTTAAATAATAAAAAGCAGAAAAAGGGTACTGCATCAGAACCGTACAGCTGTATACAGTGTAGGGGAAATTGTAAATCTCCGTAGATATTTCCGGAGTCACACACAGACGCTCACAGGCTCAGTATGGATTAGACCACAATATAAAAAGGAGAAAAACGGTGCTGTATCAGAAGCGTACAGCTGTATACAGTGTAAGGGTAATTTTAAATCTCTGTATATATTTCAGGAGTCACACCCAGTGTAATGTATGTAGTACAGTTCATATAGCGTCTTGTGCTTGGGTGCGATGAAAATACATGAGACACAGGTTTGATATAGAAGGTCTTGTGTTACTTCATACAAGTGGCAAAAATAGTCACACAGTTTGCAGATACAGAAGCAGGAGACACAGCAGGCCAGAGTAACTTAAGCTCAGCAATCACTCTCCACAACAGGTTCAGGATCTTCTTCTCTGTTACCGTAAGTCCATGCAAACGTGGATCTTTCAAAGAGCAGAGTTCCAGAGTCCACAAGTGTTCAGAGTTCCTCAGTAGGAATAGCTGGAGTACATAGTCCAAGGCTTCCAGGAGTCAGGTCACAGGTTCACTGCAGGCTAGATTCAGAAGCACTGATTGCTCAGCTGTGGCTGCTTAAGAAGCAAGAGGGAGAGAATCAGGGCGGGAACATGAAAGCTGAAAACTCCATATTGACTGAGGGCAAGATAGCTGCAGCAAGACAGAAAGCAAAATGGCTGACGGAAAAACTGAGTTTCAAGAACATATACAAAGAACCTTACATTACTCCCCCCTTAGGGACAACCTCCGGATGGCCTCAGACCAGGCTTGTCTGGGTACCTCTGATGAAACTGGCGGAGCAAACGAGGAGCATTAACGTTATTAACTGGTTCCCATGAGTTGTCCTCCACTGGGTAGCCTTGCCATTTAATCAAATATTGTAACTGATTTCTATATAACCTGGAATCCAGAATCCTTTCCACCACAAATTCTTCCTGACCATCGACTAGCACTGGGTCAGGGCAAGGAGAAGAACGTCCAGGAAACGTATTGGGTGTTGCAGCCTTTAGTAGGGATACATGAAAGACAGGGTGGATTCTCATAGTTCTGGGCAGTTGAAGACGACAAGCAACGGCACTAATAATCTTACTGATTTTATAGGGTCCAATGTACTTATGTCCCAACTTAGATGATGGAATCCTTAACTTAAGATTTCTGGTTGACAGCCAGACCAGGTCTCCTACCTTGAAAGCTGGTGCAGGTTTACGAAATTTATCTGCTGCTTTCTTGTACCTTTCCTGAGCCGATTCCAGATTCTCTTTTAGAAGATCCATATTCTTCTGTAAAGACGTGATTCTTTCCGCCACTCCTGGTAAAGGCGTTTCTATGGGAAATCGTGGTAGAATGTTAGGATGATAACCTAGATTGGAGTAAAAAGGAGACTGCTTAGTGGAGGCACTCTGAGAGTTGTTATAAGAGAACTCAGCTAATGGAAGTAGATCCACCCAATCATCCTGTAGGTGGCAGATAAAGCAGCGAAGATACTGCTCCAGGGTTTGATTGGTTCGTTCGGTCTGTCCATTAGTCTGGGGATGAAAAGCAGAAGAAAGGTTTACTTTAATGTCCAATGCTGCACAGAAATTTTGCCAAAATCTAGAAGTGAATTGCACCCCTCGATCCGAAATAACCTCATCCGGTACTCCATGTAAGCGAAACACATCTTTAATCATCAAATCTGATGTCTGTTTTGCAGTGGGTAAGCCGACACAAGGGATAAAATGAGCTGCTTTTGTTAGACGGTCAACCACCACTAGAATGGTGTTCTTCCCTTGAGAGGTTGGTAACTCCACAATGAAGTCCATAGAAATGGATCCCCACGGGCGGGACGGGGTGGGAAGAGGTTGCAACAGACCAGTTGGTGAGGAGCAAGGTGTTTTGCATCTTGCACAGACTTCACATGAAGTGACATAGTTTAAAACATCCTTCCTGCAAGTGGGCCACCAAAAGAAACGAGAAAGAAATTCCTGTGTTTTTAGAATTCCTCTATGCCCAGCTATCTTGGAATCGTGAATAAGTTGCAATACTCTCAATCTGACTGTTTCAGGAATATACAGACGTTGTCCCAGAATCCACACACCATTCTTAAAGACAAGACTTACGTCCCTTGGGGTTGTGCCAACAAGGAATCCGCATGGTATGCTTCCTTGATGTCCTTAAGTAGGTCTTGATTATGAATCACTCCCAGGAATCTAGAGTCAGGAAGAATAGTCTTAGGAGGAGCAAGTGGACGGGTCTCTGCTGAATGAATCCTAGAGAGTGCATCAGCCTTTCCATTGCGTGATCCTGGTCTATAAGAAATAACAAAATTAAATTGGTTTAAGAAAAGATTCCAGCGAGCCTGGCGAGGAGTCAGGCATTTAGCCGACCTGATAAATTCAAGGTTGCGATGGTCTGTCAGGACGACTATTTGTTGTGCAGCTCCCTGAAGAAGGTGTCTCCATTCTTTGAAGGCGGCAATAATGGCCAACAACTCTCTATTGCCCACATCGTAGTTCCTCTCAGCCGAAGACAACTGCTGGGAAAAGAAGGCACAGGGATGCAAGACATTCTTCTCACCTGTTCTTTGAGAGAGTATAGCTCCAACGGCACAATCTGAAGCATCCACCTCTATTATGAAGGCAAGTTCGGGTTGGGATGTACCAAGATAGGTGCAGTGGTAAATTTATCTTTCAGACGGGAAAATGCTTCCTGGGCTTGGGGAGTCCAGGAGAACCTAGACTCTTTCCGGGTAAGTTGGGTGATAGGTGACACTACCTCAGAGAAATTCCTAATGAAACGTCTATAGAAGTTGGCAAACCCGATGAAACGCTGCACCTCCTTCACATTTCAAGGACTTGGCCAATCCTTGATGGCTTGGGTCTTGCTTCCATCCATACTAATTCCTTGTGTAGACAGTACATACCCCAGAAATTGAATTTCGGTCCTATGGAATTCACACTTTTCAAGTTTGATGTAAAGATGGTTTTGTCTTAGACGTTCCAAGACCATTCTCACATGTCCATGATGTTCCTCTGTGGAATTAGAAAAAATTAGAATATCATCCAAATAAATCACCACGAATGTATCTAGGAGATCCCTGAAGATGTCATTCACCAAGTGTTGGAAAGTGGCTGGGGCGGTACTCAGACCAAAAGGCATAACTAGATATTCAAAGTGTCCATAGCGTGACCTGAATGCAGTCTTCCACTCATCCCCAGCTCTAATACGGACCAAGTTATAGGCCCCACGGAGATCCAATTTAGAGAAAATTTTGGCATGCCGCACTCTCTCCAATAACTCAGGGATTAAAGGCAATGGATAACGGTTTCTAATAGTAACCTTATTGAGTTCCCTATAGTCTACGCAGGGTCTCAGAGATCCATCTTTCTTCTTCACAAAGAAGATGGGTGCACCTGCAGGAGATGAAGAGGGGCGTATGAAGCCCTTGGCTAGATTTTCGTCTATGTAATCCTTTAAAGCCTTTAGCTCAGGCCCCGCCAGGGGGTAGATCTTACCAAAAGGTATCTCTGCTCCAGGCAATAATTCAATTGGACAATCATATGGACGGTGAGGGGGAAGCTGGTCAGCGTTCTTCTTGTCACATAAATCCACATAGTCCTGGTATACAGCTGGTAGTTCAGGGACTGACATGGTTCCTTTAGGAACAGAGCAAGCTGAAACTTCTGGACTCATCTGTTTCTCTGGAAAGTGTAGTTCCTTGGTCTCCCAGTTAATGGTAGGGTTCTGAGCCTGCAGCCATGGTAGCCCTAGAATAATGGGAAAGTGGGGAGAAGAGATAAGCATAAAGGACAGTTTCTCTTGATGATCTTTACCCATAAGGACCCTTAAAGGCTCCGTTTCCTGATCCACTGGTCCAGAGGTCAGCAGGGAGCCATCCACAGTTTCCATCTGTAATGGAGTAGCCTTCTTCACTGAACGTATCCCCTGATTCAGAGCAAAGGAGACATCCATAAAATTCCCACTTGCCCCTGAGTCGATCATAGCAGAGCTAGACACCCAGACTGAGTTAACCCAGAGTTTGATGGAAAGGAAGCAATGAGAATTGTTTTTCCTACAACTCAGCTGGGACACCGCTGAGGAAACTTGAAAAATTGCAGCGTTTACACAGTCATCGTCCTCAGAAGTAACGGAGTTTAAGTCCGAGAAATCAAGATCTGTTGCTGCAGATCTCTCTGGAGCCTGAGGCTCGGACCTGACAGATCTCCTCTCGCAACACTCACAGTGAATGAGTGCTGCAGTAGTCTTACGAGAACGGCTGGGGCAGTTTATAATGAAGTGCCCTGACTTACCACAATAGAAACATAGATTTTCCTTAAAACGATGTTCCTTGCGTGCATCACTAACCCGTCTTTGTAAAGAGTCTACCTGCATGGGTTCAGGTTCAGGTTCCCGTGTGATCCTACTCAAAGGTTCCTTAGCTGGGGAGGAAGGTAGGAAAAGGTTAGTGCGATTGCTTTCGAACCATCTCTCTTGCCTGCGTTCAGTCAGGCGAGCATCAATACGGATGCAGTAGTTAATAAAGTCACCTAACGCAGTGGGAGGGTCGGCACGAGCAAGTTCATCCTTAATTAGTGGAGACAACCCCTTTCGAAAAATAGATTTTTTGGCGGAACTGTCCCAGGTGGTATCAAGGGCCCATCTCCTGAAATACAAGGCATATTCGGCTACCGAGTGCTTACCTTGGCGCAAAGTTAACATGGCTGCTTCAGCTGTTGCACCTCGATTGGGGTCATCAAACACCTGCCCCATGGCTGAAATGAAAGCATCAAGATGATCCAAACATTCATCCTCAGTCTCAATCAGAGGGTTTGCCCACATCAAAGCCTTGTTGGTAAGTAACATAATTATAGTAAGCACTTTAGATCGTTCAGTGGGAAATTGTGAAGCATGTGCAGAAAAAAACAGATTGCATTGGTTAATAAATCCCCTGAATTTTTCACGTTCACCGCCAAAACGAAAAGGGGGCAACTTGGGAATCCCAGAACTTGGGGCTACGGCAGGAGCCTGGACTCGCTCCTCTAGAACCTCAATCCTGGCTCGCAAATCCTGGGCAGTCTGTCCAAACACTTGCAAATTGTGATTAGTGAGGTCCTGTAGGTTTGTAAAACGGGTTTTTATAGTCTGTAAATCTGCAAGGATATTATCAGTCACTCCGCAAAGTTCCTTTATGCGGGCCTCCATTTTCCAGATCTTTTAAGACAGGAGTACTGGAAGGAGAGGAGAAAAGAAAAAAATAACAATAGTGTTTACCTGTGGTAACACTGCAAAGAGAAAAAAAAATTAAGGGAACTGCTCACCTGGAATGGTTGTGAGAAGTCACAACCACTATCATCACAGAAAGTTCAACTGGACATCTGATATCCACAGTTACAGCAGACACAAAAGAGGGAAGAGAAAAAAAAAAAAAAAAAAAACAATAGTGTTTACCCGTGGTAACACTGCAGAAAAAAAACTTAAGGGAATTGCTCACCTGGAATGGTTGTGAGAAGTCACAACCACTGTCATCACAGAAAGTACAACTGGACGTCTGATATCCACAGTTACAGCAGACACAGCCTTCCCAGACCCAGCAGACACTAACGTTTTGGCTTCTGAATCTTGTAATGTATGTAGTACAGTTCATATAGTGTCTTGTGCTTGGGTGCGATGAAAATACATGAGACACAGGTTTGATATAGAAGGTCTTGTATTACTTCATATAAGTGGCAAAAATAGTCACACAGTTTGCAGATACAGAAGCAGGAGACACAGCAGGCCAGAGTAACTTAAGCTCAGCAATCACTCTCCACAACAGGTTCAGGATCTTCTTCTCTGTTACCGTAAGTCCATGCAAACGTGGATCTTTCAAAGAGCAGGGTTCCAGAGTCCACAAGTGTTCAGAGTTCCTCAGTAGGAATAGCTGGAGTACATAGTCCAAGGCTTCCAGGAGTCAGGTCACAGGTTCACTGCAGGCTAGATTCAGAAGCACTGATTTCTCAGCTGTGGCTGCTTAAGAAGCAAGAGGGAGAGAATCAGGGCGGGAACATGAAAGCTGAAAACTCCATATTGACTGAGGGCAAGATAGCTGCAGCAAGACAGAAAGCAAAATGGCTGACGGAAAAACTGAGTTTCAAGAACATATACAAAGAACCTTACACCCAGACGCTCACTCAGTATGGATTTGACCAGAATACAAAAAAGGTACTGTATCAGAAGATACCAGGTGTATATAGTATAGGGTAAAATTTAAATCTCCGGAGTCACACACAGAGAGTCAGCATGTATTTGTCCATGATACCAGCCGGTACACGGTAGTGTGTGAGGAGCGTACAGCTCTAAACGGTGTGGGAAAAAATGAACGCTCGGTAACTGTGCAGTAAAGAAGAATAAAAGTATCAGTGCTGTGTAAAAAGCAGTCTGCACAGCAGTGTACACACAGCAATACAGCTATCAGGCAGCCTAATAACCAGCACTGCTGCACACAAGAAAATCCTCCCCTGTCACTGCATACTAACTGTACAGCACAATTGCTATCAGCACAAGCACAGAAGAACTTCTCTTTCCAGCCCTAACTCTCTCCATACTGATAAACAGCGTCAGCAACCTCTCCCTACTGTTAATATCGGCAGAAGTAAAATGGAGATCGGCGGTCAGGGCTTTTATAGACACTATGAAGCCCCCCAAAGCAAGTCAATCACTGCAATGTCCTTCTGTAAGATGGTGGTGGACGCTGCCTATGTCATCGCGCTGCCCACAGTGTACGTCCTTGCTCATTGGCTGAAAAAAGGCGCCTGCAAGCATTATGGGAAAGCCGACTTGGGCGCTCGTGTCGACAACCGCATGGCCGACTTCACGCTATGGTCGGGTTTCGCTTGGCGAAACCCGACTTTGTCGAAAGTCGGCGACTTATGAATCTGACCGACCTGTTTCACTCAACTCTACTCCTTATAGTTTTAACTGATACCATTTTGTTATACATTCTCTTTTTTATGGGGAGAGGTAGAAGTAAGCATGAAATAAATCATTAAATACAGAATTGTTTCCAAATCTTACTTTTTACAAAGTTCATGATGCATTTTAACTTAGACATTAATATTATAGTTATGCAGTTTCGTTAGATTGATGCCCAGTTTACACCTTTATTTTATTGTTTTGCAACTAATTTAAAGGTACATCATTTGTAAAAAAAAAGAAAGAAAAAAAAAAAAAGCTTATTTTTAGTGGTCATATTGTAAGAGCCATAATTTTTTTTCAATTTTCCGATCACAGAACTGTTTACGAGTTTTAATCTTTTTTTTCACATATTAATTTTTATAGGTGAAATCTGGACTACATTAGAATTTCTGATCATTTTTTTAATTTATTTTTTTCTGAGCCAAAATGAACAAAAATTGCAATTGTATGACAGTTTTTCTTTTTTTATGTCTTTCACTACATGAGATGAAAATGTGTAAAGTTTTATAGTACTGGTCTTAACAAATGTGGCAATACCAAATATGTGACTTTTTGTGGAGGCTGTATTTTTGTTTTTTTTTAAGGAAAAACTTTTTTTATTATTAAAACTGTGAGTTAATCAATTTATTTTTCTTTTTCTTTTTTAACATTTAGAAACATATGTATTTTCTTTGTATACTACTTATTTGCCCCACAAGAGGACTTACACCTGTGATCCTTTCAATGTATTGATCATAGAATCATAGAATCATAGAATGGTAGAGTTGGAAGGGACCTCCTGGGTCATCTGGTCCAACCCCCTGCTCAAAGCAGGATCCACTAAATCATCCCAGACAGATGTCTGTCCAGCCTCTGTTTGAAGACTTCCATTGAAGGAGAACTCACCACCTCTCATGGCAGCCTGTTCCACTCATTGATCACCCTAACTGTCAAAAAGTTTTTTCTAATATCTAATCTGTGTCTCCTCCCATTCAGTTTCATCCCATTGCTTCTAGTCTTTCCTTGTGCAAATGAGAATAAAGATGATCCTTCTACAATGTGACAGCCCTTGAGATATTTGTAGACAGCTATTAAGTCTCCTCTCAGTCTTCTTTTTTGCAAGCTAAACATTCCCAAATCCTGCAACCGTTCCTCATAGGACATGGTTTGCAGACCGGTCACCATTCTGGTGGCTCTTCTCTGAACTTGCTCCAGTTTGTTGATGTTTTTTTTTAAATGTGGTGCCCAAAACTGGACACAGTATTCCAGATGAGGTCTGACCAAAGAGGAGTAGAGGGCAATAATGACCTCACGTGATCTAGACTGTATGCTTCTGTTAATACATCTCAGAATTGCATTTGCCTTTTTTGCTGCTGCATCACACTGTTGACAGTACAGTGCAGTATCCCCTCTGTCAGTGATTGACTGACAGTTAGCCAATAAGGCCCCTCCTCACACGTGATCTGATTGGCTGAGGGATATAGCAGACATAGAGTCCATTGTCAGGCCTCCGGGATACCATGTCAACCAGTCAATAAATAGCAATTGTGCTGCGGTCTCCCTGGTGGGCTTAGAAAGGGAGTGATAATATTTTGTCAAACCCCTTATATGCCACAGTTACTACATGTGGGAGGTTAAAGTGTTGGGATCGGTATGGTGGCCAGTCTCACCACTTTCAGCAGCAGCATGGCTTTGTATAACATCCAGATCCCGCGTCGGAGGGAACGGGCACAATTCCTGTGCTCATGCCTTTCATGAGATGCAACTGTACAACTGATAGCAGGAAATTACCTGCGATCTGGATTTACAGTTGAGTAAATTTGTGGGTGCAAGGTAAACCTGAAAAGAAATGTCCACCTGCATATTCAAAACTCTGTTTCATTTTTGGTTGGATAGAATCAAACAACCATGAAGGCGGGACATGACGAAGGCTTGTTAAGTGTTCAAGGTGGTGATTTCCACCAATCAGAAATATAAACATAAAATGGTAAAGGGAAAATACAAAATAACTCTTGCGCTAAAACACACTGAGGAGGTTCTTGTGGAAATGGTACCAAAAATGTATATACATTTATAGCAATAGTAGACTTACTTATATTGATGGGACATAGGAATAGGACCACTAGGTAATCAGATATGATTGTTGTTGGATCAGTGGCCGAAAAATGATATGAATTGGTCAATATAATGATGATAAAATGACTGGGTGTCCAGCGTCAATAGTAGACACTTACTTAAATAGATATTAGTCCAGTAATCCGAGGATAAATTGGCCCAATGGAGATGCTAAAATAATGTATATAAGATTAAATGAGCATGTAAGGTTACTAGAGTTGAGCGATACTTTCCGATATCCTAAAGTATCGGAATCGGAATGGTATCGCCGATACCATTAAAATATCGGCGATACCCGATACCGATACCGGACGTCCCATGTAAGTCTATGGAACAAAATATCGGAACTAAAAAAAACTCTTTCTTTCCTTGTAACCACTAAATATACACACATAGAATACATATATATATATATATATATATATATACATGTCATTGTGACATATATAATATATATACATATATGTATAGTTTATACACTTCTACATAGTAAAATATCCTCTGATTCAATTGCCGGGTAAAGCTTCAGTGAAAAGACAGAAGCACCCGACATGAAATGACACTTGGTGTACATAGGGTTAACCATGTCTTTTCATGTCGTTTTGCTATCTGATTTGCACAAACAATTAAATCAGTCTATGTGTGCAAAATTTCACACCTGTAGGGGTTAATTAAAGGTGTAAATTCGTTGTAAAAAAAACGGACTTTTTTGCTACGAATTTACACCTTTAATTAACCCCTACAGGTGTGAAATTTTGCACACTTACACTCATGTAATTGTTTGTGCAAATCAGATATCAAACTACATGAAAATACATGGTTAACCCTATGTACACCAAGTGTCATTTCATGTCGGGTTCTGCATTTTCACAAAAGCCGGCAATTGAATTAGCGGCTATTATACTATGTAGAAGTGTATGAACTATAAATATAAATATATATATATATGTGTCACAAATTCAATGACATGTATATATATATATGAGGTGTAAAATTGCTGAAAAAAAATGCGTGGGCTCCCGCCCTATTTTCGCAACCAGACAGACAAAGCCAGTGAGTGGGGGCAGATAATAATAGCCCAGAGAGGGACCATTTTTTTTGGCCCCCCCCCGGCTACTTAACATCTGCCCCCAGACACCCCAGAAAGGGCAAAACAGCTGACTGCTGTTTGTTGCATTTTTTCCCTCTTTTTCTCTGGGTGCTGAGGAGGATTTTTTTTTCTCTCAATGGAGCTTGCTCAGTTTTCTGGCCGTGTGGATCAGCTTGCCACTGAGTAGTGTTGAGCATTCCGATACCGCAAGTATCGGTATCGGCCGATATTCACTGTATCGGAATTCCGATACTTAGTTCCGATATTTTTCCAATATCGTATACCGGAATCGGAAGTTCCCATAATTCTTTGAGAGGCAATGTGATTTTAGTCAGCCAATGAGGAATCTTATGAAGTGTGGGCACATCCTGTAATGCTGCGGTCATCTTAACTAATGGCATGGCTGTGATTGGCTGCTGAAATGATGTCAGAATGCACTATAAAAGGCGCCGCCGCCATTTTAGCATCACTGTGCTGTGAAATCAGTTAGGGACAGAACGCTGCTGTGCTGACTCTGAGGGACAGTTAGAGATTGCGATTTAGTGTACTGTGCTGTAGGCAGGCTAGCACCAACCGCTGTGTAAAGCTTACTTTTGCCTTGCAGTGTTGTTTTAACAGCTCTGTGCAAGGTGTGTGTGAGAGTGCAGGTGACGCTGCAGTTTGCTCTGCATCCACCGCTGTTTGTAGGCATCTGCACGTGTCACTCACTGACTCTTTTATTTATTTTATTTTGCGGAAATGGTGCAGCTCCATTATATTTGAAAAAAATCTAATCTATTAGTGTGACGCGCTTCCATCCGTATACAATACATTGGTTGCAAACACTATAGAAGTACAGAAAGGAGCCTTTCACAGATAGTGAACAGTTGTGTTTCAGTGTTCACTGCAGTCTGTGAGGTTTTGATTTTTTGAGTGCAGATCACGCTCCAGTTAGTTCTTCAACCACTGCTGGTTGTAGTCTGCTGAGCGTGTGTCACTGCCTCATCCTTCACATTTTTCTCTAATTGGTGCTGCTCCATTATATTTGAAAAAAATCTAATCTATTAGTGTGACGCGCTTCCATCCGTATACAATACATTGGTTGCAAACTCTATAGAAGTACACAAAGGGGCCTTTCACAGCTACTGAACAGTTGTCTGCAGTGTTCACTGTAGTCTGTGAGCTTTTCATTTTTTGAGTGCAGATTACGCTCCATTTAGTTCTTCAACCACTGCTGGTTGTAGTCTGCTGAGCGTGTGTCACTGCCTCATCCTTCACATTTTTCTCTAATTGGTGCTGCTCCATTATATTTGAAAAAAATCGAATCTATTAGTGTGACGCGCTTCCATCCGTATACAATACATTGGTTGCAAACACTATAGAAGTACACAAAGGGGCCTTTCACAGCTACTGAACAGTTGTCTGCAGTGTTCACTGTAGTCTGTGAGCTTTTCATTTATTGAGTGCAGATTACGCTCCAGTTAGTTCTTCAACCACTGCTGGTTGTAGTCTGCTGAGCGTGTGTCACTGCCTCATCCTTCACATTTTTCTCTAATTGGTGCTGCTCCATTATATTTGAAAAAAATCTAATCTATTAGTGGGACGCGCTTCCATCCGTATACAATACATTGGTTGCAAACACTATAGAAGTACAGAAAGGAGCCTTTCACAGATAGTGAACAGTTGTGTTTCAGTGTTCACTGCAGTCTGTGAGGTTTTGATTTTTTGAGTGCAGATCACGCTCCAGTTAGTTCTTCAACCACTGCTGGTTGTAGTCTGCTGAGCGTGTGTCACTGCCTCATCCTTCACATTTTTCTCTAATTGGTGCTGCTCCATTATATTTGAAAAAAATCTAATCTATTAGTGTGACGCGCTTCCATCCGTATACAATACATTGGTTGCAAACTCTATAGAAGTACACAAAGGGGCCTTTCACAGCTACTGAACAGTTGTCTGCAGTGTTCACTGTAGTCTGTGAGCTTTTCATTTTTTGAGTGCAGATTACGCTCCATTTAGTTCTTCAACCACTGCTGGTTGTAGTCTGCTGAGCGTGTGTCACTGTGTAAGGTTCTGTGTATGTGTTTCTGAAACTCAGTTTGTTCGTCGGCCATTTTTCTTTCTGTTTTGCTGCAGCTATCTTGCCCTCAGTCAAAATGGAGTTTTCCAGCTTGCATGTTCCCGCCCTGATTCTCTCCGTTTGCTTCTTAAACAGCCACAGCTGAGCAATCAGTGCTTCAGAATCTAGCCTGCAGTGAACCTGTGTTCTGACTCCTGAAGCCTTGGACCTTGTACTCCAGCCATTCCTACTGAGGAACTCTGAAGCACTTGTGGACTCTGAACTCTGCTCTTGAGAGCCTCACGTTTGCATGGACTTGCGGTAACAGAGAAGAAGATCTGAATCTGTTGTGGAGAGTTATTGCTGAGCTTAGATTACTCTGGCCTGCTGTGTCTCCTGCTTCTGTGTTTGCAACCTGTGTGTTTATTTTTGCCAATTTGTATGAAGCAATACAAGACTTTCTTTATCAACCTGTGTCTCAAGTATTTTCATCGCACCCAAGCACAAGACGCTATATGAACTGTACCACATACATTACAAGATTCTGAAGCCAAACGTTAGTGTCTGCTGGGTCTGGAAAGGCTTGTCTGCTGTACTGTGGATATCGGATGTCCGGTTGTACTTTCTGTGATGACAGTGGTTGTGACTTCTCACAACCATTCCAGGTGAGC
Organism: Oophaga sylvatica; assembly: GCA_033576555.1. Lineage (NCBI taxonomy): Eukaryota > Metazoa > Chordata > Amphibia > Anura > Dendrobatidae > Oophaga > Oophaga sylvatica. Next base: position 85,057 of record JARQOD010001644.1, read on the forward strand.
AATTCCCTTAAGTTTTTTTTCTGCAGTGTTATCACAGGTAAACACTATTGTTTTTTTTTTTTTTTTTCTCCTCTTCTTCCAGTATCCTGTCTTAAAAGATCTGGAAAATGGAGGCCCGCATAAAGGAACTTTGCGGAGTGACTGATAATATCCTTGCAGATTTGCAGAATATAAAGACCCGTTTTACAAATCTTCAGGACCTAAATAATCACAATTTGCAAGTGGTTGGACAGACTACCCAGGATTTGCGAGCCAGGATTGAGGTTCTGGAGGGGCAAGTCCAGGCTCCTGCCGTGGCCCCGAGTTCTGGGATTCCCAAGTTGCCCCCTTTTCGTTTTGGTGGTGAACGTGAAAAATTCAGGGGATTTGTTAATCAATGCAATCTTTTTTTTTCTGCACATGCTTCACAATTTCCTACTGAACGATCTAAGGTGCTTACTATAATTATGTTGCTTACCAACAAGGCTTTGATGTGGGCAAACCCTCTGATTGAGACTGAGGATGATTGTTTGAATCACCTTGATGATTTTATTTCAGCCATGGGGCAGGTGTTTGATGACCCCAATCGAGGTGCAACAGCTGAAGCAGCCATGTTAGCTTTGCGCCAAGGTAAGCACTCGGTAGCTGAATATGCCTTGGATTTCAGGAGATGGGCCCTTGATACCACCTGGGACAGTTCCGCCAAAAAATCTATTTTTCGAAAGGGGTTATCTCCACTGATTAAGGATGAACTTGCTCGTGCCGACCCTCCCACTGCGTTAGGTGACTTTATTAACTACTGCATCCGTATTGATACTCGTCTGACTGAACGCAGGCAAGAGAGATGGTTCGAAAGCAATCGTACTAACCTTTTCCTACCTTCCTCTCCAGCTAAGGAACCTTTGAGTAGGATTACACGGGAACCTGAACCTGAACCCATGCAGGTAGACTCTTTACAACGACGGGTTAGTGATGCACGCAAGGAACATCGTTTTAAGGAGAATCTATGTTTCTATTGTGGTAAGTCAGGGCACTTCATTATAAACTGCCCCAGGTGTTCTCGTAAGACTACTGCAGCACTCATTCATTGTGAGTGTTGCGAGAGGGGATCTGTCAGGTCCGAGCCTCAGGCTCCAGAGAGATCTGCAGCAACAGATCTTGATTTCTCGGACTTAAACTCCGTTACCTCTGAGGACGTTGACTGTGTAAATGCTGCCATCTTTCAAGTTTCCTCAGCGGTGTCCCAGCTGAGTTGTATAAAAAACAATTCTCACTGTTTTCTTTCCATCAAACTCTGGGTTGACTCAGCCTGGGTGTCTAGCTCTGCTATGATCGACTCAGGTGCAAGTGGAAATTTTATGGATGTCTCCTTTGCTCTGAAACAGGGAATACATTCAGTGAAGAAGGCTACTCCAGTACAGATGGAAACTGTGGATGGCTCCCTGCTGACCTCTGGACCAGTGGATCAGGAAACAGAGCCTTTAAAGGTTCTTATGGGTAAAGATCATCAAGAGAAACTGTCCTTTATGCTTATCTCTTCTCCTCACTTTCCCATTATTCTAGGGCTACCATGGCTGCAGGCTCAGAATCCTACCATTAACTGGGAGACCAAGGAATTACACTTTCCAGAGAAACAGATGAGTCCAAAAATTTCAGCTTGCTCTGTTCCTAAAGGAACCATGTCAGTCCCTGAACTACCAGCTGTATACCAGGACTATGTGGATTTATGTGACAAGAAGAACGCTGACCAGCTTCCTCCTCACCGTCCATATGATTGTCCAATTGAATTATTGCCTGGAGCAGAGATACCTTTTGGTAAGATCTACCCCCTGGCGGGGCCCGAGCTGAAGGCTTTAAAAGAGTACATAGACGAAAATCTAGCCAAGGGCTTCATACGCCCCTCTTCATCTCCTGCAGGGGCACCCATATTCTTTGTAAAGAAGAAAGATGGATCCCTGAGACCATGCGTAGACTATAGGGAACTCAATAAGGTTACTATTAGAAACCGTTATCCATTGCCTTTAATCCCTGAGTTATTGGAGAGAGTGCGACATGCCAAAATTTTTTCTAAACTAGATCTTCGTGGGGCCTATAACTTAGTTCGTATTAGACCTGGGGATGAATGGAAGACTGCATTCAGGTCACGCTATGGACACTTTGAATATCTAGTTATGCCTTTTGGTCTGAGTACCGCCCCAGCCACTTTCCAACACTTGGTGAATGACATCTTCAGGGATCTCCTGGATACATTCGTGGTAATTTATTTGGATGATATTTTAATTTTTTCTAACTCCACAGAGGAACATCATGGACATGTGAGAATGGTCTTGGAACGTCTAAGACAAAATCATCTTTACATCAAGCTTGAAAAGTGTGAATTCCATAAGACCGAAATTCAATTTCTGGGGTATGTACTGTCTACACAAGGAATTAGTATGGATGGAAGTAAAACCCAAGCCATCAATGATTGGCCAAGTCCTAGAAATGTGAAGGAGGTACAGCGCTTCATCGGGTTTGCAAACTTCTATAGACGTTTCATTAGAAATTTCTCTGAGGTAGTGTCACCTATCACCCAACTTACCCGGAAAGAGTCTAAGTTCTCCTGGACTCCCCAAGCCCAGGAAGCATTTTCCCGTCTAAAAGATAAATTTACCACTGCACCTATCCTAGTACATCCCAACCCAGAGCTTGCCTTCATAATAGAGGTGGATGCTTCAGATTGTGCCGTGGGAGCTATACTCTCTCAGAGAACAGGTGAGAAGAATGTCTTGCATCCCTGTGCCTTCTTTTCCCAGCAGTTGTCTTCGGCTGAGAGGAACTACGATGTGGGCAATAGAGAGTTGTTGGCCATTATTGCCGCCTTCAAAGAATGGAGACACCTTCTTCAAGGAGCTGCACAGCAAATAGTTGTTCTGACAGACCATCGTAATCTTGAGTTTATCAGGTCGGCTAAGTGCCTGACTCCTCGCCAGGCTCGCTGGAATCTTTTCTTAAACCAATTTAATTTTATTATTTCTTATAGACCAGGATCGCGCAATGGAAAGGCTGATGCACTCTCTAGGATTTACTCAGCAGAGACACGTCCAATTACTCCTCCTAAGACTATTCTTCCTGACTCTAGATTCCTAGGAGTGATTCATCATCAAGACCTAATTAAAGACATCAAGGAAGCATACCATGCGGATTCTTTTTTGGCTCAACCCCAAGGGACGTAAGTCTTGTCTTTAAGAATGGTGTGTGGATTCTGGGACAACGTCTGTATATACCTGAAACAGTCAGATTGAGAGTATTGCAACTCATTCACGATTCCAAAATAGCCGGGCATAGAGGAATTCTAAAGACACAGGAATTTCTTTCTCGTTTCTTTTGGTGGCCCACTTGTAGGAAGGATGTTTTGGACTATGTCACTTCGTGTGAGGTTTGTGCAAGATGCAAAACACCTTGCTCTTCACCAACTGGTCTGTTACAGCCTCTTTCCCACCCCGTCCCGCCCGTGGGGATCCATTTCTATGGACTTCATTGTGGAATTACCAACCTCTCAAGGGAAGAACACTATTCTAGTGGTGGTTGACCGTCTAACAAAGGCAGCTCATTTTATCCCTTGTGTCGGCTTACCCACTGCAAAACAGACATCAGATTTGATGATTAAAGATGTGTTTCGCTTACATGGAGTACCGGATGAGGTTATTTCGGATCGAGGGGTGCAATTCACTTCTAGGTTTTGGCAAAATTTCTGTGCAGCATTGGACATTAAAGTAAACCTTTCTTCTGCTTTTCATCCCCAGACTAATGGACAAACCGAACGAACCAATCAAACCCTGGAGCAGTATCTCCGCTGCTTTATCTGCCACCTACAGGATGATTGGGTGGATCTACTTCCATTGGCTGAGTTCTCTTACAACAACTCTCAGAGTGCCTCCACTAAACAGTCTCCTTTTTACTCTAATCTAGGTTATCATCCTAACATTCTACCACGATTTCCCATAGAGACGCCTTTGCCAGCAGTGGCTGAAAGAGTCACGACTTTACAGAAGAATATGGATCTTCTAAAGGAGAATCTGGAATCGGCTCAGAAAGGTACAAGAAGGCAGCAGATAAATTCGTAAACCTGCACCAGCTTTTAAGGTAGGAGACCTGGTCTGGCTGTCAACCAGAAATCTTAAGTTAAGGATTCCATTGTCTAAGTTGGGACATAAGTACATTGGACCCTATAAAATCATAAAATTATAAGTGCCGTTGCTTGTCGTCTTCAGTTGCCCAGAACTATGAGAATCCACCCTGTCTTTCATGTATCCCTACTAAAGGCTGCGACACCCAATACGTTTCCTGGACGTTCTTCTCCTTGCCTGACCCAGTGCTAGTCGATGGTCAGGAGGAATTTGTGGTGGAAAGGATTTTAGATTCCGGGTTGTATAGAAAATCAGTTACAATATCTGATTAAATGGCAGGGCTACCAGTGGAGGACAACTCATGGGAGCCAGTCAATAACGTTAATGCACCTCGCTTGCTCCGTCAGTTTCATCAGAGGTACCACACAAGCCTGGTCTGAGGTCATCCGGGGGTTTGTCCCTAAGGGGGAGTAATGTAAGGTTCTGTGTATCGTTTCTGAAACTCAGTTTGTTCGTCGGCCATTTTGCTTTCTGTTTTGCTGCAGCTATCTTGCCCTCAGTCAAAATGGAGTTTTCCAGCTTGCATGTTCCCGCCCTGATTCTCTCCGTTTGCTTCTTAAACAGCCACAGCTGAGCAATCAGTGCTTCAGAATCTAGCCTGCAGTGAACCTGTGTTCTGACTCCTGAAGCCTTGGACCTTGTACTCCACCCATTCCTACTGAGGAACTCTGAAGCACTTGTGGACTCTGAACTCTGCTCTTGAGAGCCTCACGTTTGCATGGACTTGCGGTAACAGAGAAGAAGATCTGAATCTTTTTGTGGAGAGTTATTGCTGAGCTTAGATTACTCTGGCCTGCTGTGTCTCCTGCTTCTGTGTTTGCAACCTGTGTGTTTATTTTTGCCAATTTGTATGAAGCAATACAAGACTTTCTTTATCAACCTGTTTTCTCAAGTATTTTCATCGCACCCAAGCACAAGACGCTATATGAACTGTACCACTACATTACACACTGCCTCATCTTCACATTTTTCTCTAATTGGTGCTGCTCATTATATTTGAAAAAAATCTAATCTATTAGTGTGACGCGCTTCCATCCGTATACAAACATTGGTTGCAAACACTATAGAAGTACAGAAAGGAGCCTTTCACAGATAGTGAACAGTTGTGTTTCAGTGTTCACTGCAGTCTGTGAGGTTTTGATTTTTTGAGTGCAGATCACGCTCCAGTTAGTTCTTCAACCACTGCTGGTGTAGTCTGCTGAGCGTGTGTCACTGCCTCATCCTTCACATTTTTCTTAATTGGGGCTGCTCCATTATATTTTAAAAAAATCTAATCTATTAGTGTGACGCGCTTCTATCCGTATACAATACAATTGGTTGCAAACACTATAGAAGTACACAAAGGGGCCTTTCACAGCTACTGAACAGTTGTCTGCAGTGTTCACTGTAGTCTGTGAGCTTTTCATTTTTTGAGTGCAGATTACGCTCCATTTAGTTCTTCAACACTGCTGGTTGTAGTCTGCTGAGCGTGTGTCATGCCTCATCCTTCACATTTTTCTCTAATTGGTGCTGCTCCATTATATTTGAAAAAAATCTAATCTATTAGTGTGACGCGCTTCCATCCGTATACAATACATTGGTTGCAAACTCTATAGAAGTACACAAAGGGGCCTTTCACAGCTACTGAACAGTTGTCTGCAGTGTTCACTGTAGTCTGTGAGCTTTTCATTTATTGAGTGCAGATTACGCTCCAGTTTGTTCTTCAACCACTGCTGGTTGTAGTCTGCTGAGCGTGTGTCACTGCCTCATCCTTCACATTTTTCTCTAATTGGTGCTGCTCCATTATATTTGAAAAAATCTAATCTATTAGTGGGACGCGCTTCCATCCGTATACAATACATTGGTTGCAAACACTATAGAAGTACACAAAGGGGCCTTTCACAGCTACTGAACAGTTGTCTGCAGTGTTCACTGTAGTCTGTGACTTTTCATTTTTGAGTGAGATTACGCTCCAGTTAGTTCTTCAACCACTGCTGGGTTTTAGTCTGCTGAGCGTGTGTCACTGCCTCATCCTTCACATTTTTCTCTAATTGGTGCTGCTCCATAATATTTGAAAAAAATCTAATCTATTAGTGTGACGCGCTTCCATCCGTATACAATACATTGGTTGCAAACACTATAGAAGTACACAAAGGGGCCTTTCACAGCTACTGAACAGTTGTCTGCAGTGTTCACTGCAGTCTCTGAGGAATAACCACACTTAGGCCTTATAACTTTTCTGACTTTCTTTATCAATCTACCAAGATGAAGAAGGCAGGGAGTAAGGCAAACGTGGTCGTGGCCGTGGGGTTTCAGCAGGGAGAGGACGTGGGGATTCTGTGGCTGCTGCCGCACCCATGACACAGCATCCACCAGTTTCCCCGTGAGCGTTCCTTTAGCGCAGTTTTCTAGAGCTCAGCGTACCCCCCTGCTGCGGGAAGAACAAATTGAAGCCGTTGTTGGTTGGATGGCAGCCAATGCATCGACTTCAATTGCTTCCACCTCCTCTCAGGACCACAGCACTGTTGAACAACCACTGTCTCTTCCCCGCCTGCCAAATTGCCAGGCATCAGAGAGTTCGAACTGACCAGCGATCCTGCTTCGTTCCAGAATGTTGGCTTGCAAACAGGGCCCACCAACACATTCTGGAATGTGAAGAAGAGGAATCAGTATGCCAACAGCTCTGTCTCTCAAGTGAAAGGCGGGAGAGCCAGTGCCGATGGTTCGCACACCGCAGAACGCATCTATATAAGAAACTCGGCCAGTTTCGTTGAGCATGGTGCTGGCCAACCACCCAACACAGCAGGTGGGTTAAGAGGGTATGGAATGAGAGGTCCAACCCAACGGCGGAGGAAAGGAAGGTGGTGGTAGCACTCTGAGGAAGAATTGCCCCAACGTCCAAACAGAGGAGAGGTACGCAGACTCGGTTGCCTTACCTCCAGTTTTGGCCCCGTTCGTAGCAGTTCTCCTCCAACAGCCAAAACGGGCTCCCGGACTTGCACTGCGTGGTCCTTTTTTGACACACTTGCAGAGAATTTGCTATGTCAAAGCAACTGTTAATCAAAAAGTAAAAAGAGGTAAAAGGTCAGTAACCTTAAACCACAAATGGTGGAAAAGGCGGTCAAAGCCGGTTGATTACAAAGACACACTGGAAAGTAGGCCACCCTACAGCAGCACCTACACTTCAGCTCGTGTTGAGCCTCTTCCTCCGCTCACACACAGCTGGTTCGGCTTCCCACAGGATCGCCAGGAAAACCTCTGTCACTGTTTCCAAGACCCATGTTATTCCACCCCAGCTTCAAGTTCCCTGTCATCCTCACACCCCAGGCCACAAAACAAGCCTCGGTACCAGCATGGGATTAAAAACGGCCAACTCGCAAACCTCCAGAGCACAGGCTTGAATGCTGGCATTGCAAAACTCCTTTTCCCTTAAATGCGTCATTTAGGGGTGGAGACGACATTTCCGTAAATTAATGTTATTGGGAGTCCCCCAAAAACAATGTCCCAGCCCATTTTTTTTTCAGCAGGGAAGCCGCCCCGGCTGAAAAGCATGTTAGGGAAAAATTAAACGCGCTACTAAACGCCACACTACAAGGTCCACCGACCACCGATGCGTGTACCATACCCAGGCCAGGGACATACCTTTCCCTCACTGCCCCTTGGTCAATGTTGTGGAGCCGGGGGCAGACTTGCGGTGGGGGTACGTGTTCTGCCAACTCCAAGGAATTTAGGAATAAGCTGTCCACATTGACCCCCTCCACCCAGTTCCTCAAATCATCGCTGCAGGCCCACGGGCACCTCTACAGACCCGTAAAGCTTACCTTTTTCGACCGATAAAGCACACCTTGGGCCAAACGCAAAAGGCCGCCTGAAAATTTAATTCCAGGGGAATCGAACCCCACAGCGAGGAGCTCTGGAATGCCATCAAGCAGGAAGCACGTTGTTTTTGCCCGGAATCTCCACCAGCTTGGGAGTTTTGGGCAAAGGCCGAAATCTGGGGGCAGCTCTGGGGCCC
>JARQOD010001645.1:0-93125 GCA_033576555.1 Oophaga sylvatica
GACAGATGCCAGCGGATCCGCCGCCCATAGGTGCCATTAAACAAAATGGCGGATGCGGCGGATCCGCCATAGTCCGCCATTTGGCGAACAAAAAAAAACGTTGCATTGGACTTTTTCTGAAATGACGGACGCCAATTTGTTGGCGGATCCGTCAAAAAACGGACCTAACGGACGACCATCCGTCAAAATCCGTCACTAATGCAAGTCAATGGGAAAAAAACGGATCCGCCAAAAAAAATGCGGATCCGTTTTTTTCAAATTTTGACGGCCCTTTGACTGACGTCGCACGACTGAAGTGTGAAAGAGGCCTAAGAGGAGCAAACTGATCTGTAAACTATATAGGGAAAGCTACAGGTAACATGCAACTCTTTCTGAACCTTGAATATAACACTTTGAAAGTGAAAATAACATTCTTAACATTTTCTAATTTTAAACAATCAAGCGAATGCAAATAAAATGAAAATATGGTAAATAAGATGAGCGACATTGCCTTTTTTAGGTCGAGTTGGTTTCATGAAACCCGACTTTCTCAAAAGTCCGAGTCGAACGAAATCGGCCGACTACAGGGAAAAGTCGGGGGTCCGACTAAAACCTCGAAACCCAATGCAAGTCAATGGGGAAGCAAAGTTGGCAGGGAGTGGAGGACAGTAAACACACCTATAGTGCCCATTTCAATGGCAACGACATCAATTCTTATTACTTAAGCTTGGCAACCTTAATTAACTTTATAATAATAGTTACGTATTGAAAACTGGGGTTATTTGGCTAAACTGTGGGGGGGTAGGGCTCGCTCCCCTTTTTTCCGTGTGCCCCCGGGCCAAAGAGTGTCAGTGGGCCCCTTTAACACATATCAAAAATTCATGATGCTCCGAAAACGGCACAGAAATATAGTATAGTACAATGAAAAAATACTTCACTTCTTACATTACATGACTGATGTCTATGTTAAAAATCTGCAATAGCTAAAAAAACCGACAGTATATTCCTCCATACAGTATTGTGGCCACCACATAGTGCGCCTTACCGAATAATGAACCCCATATATTGTTCCATACATAATTGGTCCCATATAATAATCCATACAGTAAATGATGAGCTCCACATACTGCTCCATATATGATAGTCCCCATATAATGTGCCATAAAGTATGGGACGTCCCCATAGAGTAAATGAGCCCCACATATTGCTCCATACAGTATCCTGAGTCGCATATAAAGCTCCATACAGTATATGAATGGGCCCCATATATTGCTCCATACAGAATGGGCTCCATATAATGCTCCATACAGAATAGGCCCCATAATGTGCCCCATATGATGCTCCATTCCCTATATGATGCCCCATAAAAATGAACCCCATATGATTCTCCAGTATATGATGGGCCCCATGGATGATGCTTCAATGTCTTATGGGCCAAAATAATGCTCCAATACAGTATAATGGGTAATTGTGAACGTGTTGGAGACAATTTCTGAGCTGAGGCTCCCTCTGGTGGTTGCTGACGGTACTGAGTGTTATGTTTTGGTAGCTGAGGAGAGCAGGCAAAAACGGCAATACACCAGAGAGGTTGGAATCTACTGGATTGCAGTACCCTGACTAACCACCACAACTAAAGGCAGCCGTGGAGCGTACCTACGTTGGTCCTAGACGCTCGTCACAGCCTGAGAAGCTAACTACACCTAAAGATAGAAAGAGGAAAACTATCTGCCCCGGAGCAGATCCCCAAAGAACATAGGAAGCCCCCAAACATGTAATGGCGGTTAGACAAGAGGAAATACAGACACAGACAGAAAATAGTATGAGCAAACGTTGGGGCCCAATCTACCTGGACAGAAAAGGATAGGAAGGACACTTACTGCAATCCCAAAAAACCCAAAAAAAATACCAACACACTAATTGCAAAAACACCTGAGATCACACGACCTCTACCACCTAAATTAGTTCTCTGGTGTAACAAAACAAAGCCGCAGCCACTGAAAAAACTGGAAAAGGCAAATGAACAAATAACAGAGGCACAGATAAACTGAGAGGAGCACAAGCCCCCGGAGGGACCTGGCTGACCTCCACAAGAGTGCAGGAAACAATGCAAAAGGCAAGCACAAAAATACAAGCAGAAAAAAACTTATCTGTTAGCAGAAGATGCAGGCAAAACACAGTAAGCCACCAAGTGAACCAGGAACCAAAGTTGAGACAAGAACAATTGATCACCGCCAACCCTGATGGGAGGGAACCTCCCTTATATAAGACCAGTCAGTAACTCCTGATCGCCAATCTTCACAATCTTCATTGAATGGTTCAGTACTGTTTGTAACCACCAGAGGGAGCTTCTGCTCAGAATTCATTTCTAGCACATTCACAACAGTACCCCCCCCTTGAGGAGGGGTCACCGAACCCTTACATGGGCAACCAGGTCGGTCAGGATGAGCTCTGTGATACGCACGGATCAGTCTCCTAGCATGGATGTCCGAAGCAAACACCCAAGAATTGTTCTCCTGACCATAACCTCTCCACTTAACCAAATACTAGCGTTACCGTCTAGAAAAACGAGAATCCAATATTTTCTCAACCACATACTCCAGATTGCCCTCAACCAAAACAGGGTCAGGAGGCGCAGCCATAGGAACCACTGGCTCGACAAACCTCTTCAATAAGGACTTGTGGAACACGATATGGATCTTAAATGTCCCTGGAAGAAGTAAACGAAAGGAAACAGGATTAAGAATCTCCATGATCTTATAAGGTCCAATGAATCTAGGCTTAAACTTAGGAGATGCAATTCTCATAGGGATATTTCTTGAGGACAACCAGACCAAGTCCCCCACTTCAAACCGAGGACCATCAGTCCTATGCGGTTGGCAAACCGCTGGGCCCTTTCCTGAGAGAGGGACAACCTCTCCACTACCTGGTCCCAAATCTGCTGCATACGCTCCACAACAGAGTCAACACCCGGACAGACAGAAGCCTCCGTCTGTCCAGAAGAAAATCGAGGGTGAAACCCAAAATTGCAGAAAAATGGAGACATCAAAGTGGCAGAGCTAGCCCTATTATTAAGAGAGCAAACTCAGCCAAAGGCAAAAAAGAGACCCAGTCATCCTGATCAGCAGACACAAAGCATCTCAGATAAGTCTCCAATGTCTGGTTTGTTCTCTCAGTTTGTCCATTGGTCTGAGGATGAAAAGCCGAGGAGAAAGACAATTGAACACCAAGTTTAGAACAAAAAGTCCTCCAAAATCTGGAAACAAACTGAACTCCTCTGTCAGACACAATGTTCTCAGGAATGCCGTGTAACCGAACCACGTGCTGAAGGAACAAAGGCACCAATTCAGAGGAGGAAGGCAACTTAGGTAATGACACAAGATGTATCATTTTGGAAAACCACAATCACAAATCACCCAGATAACGGTCATTCTCTGAGAAACAGGGAGGTCGGAAATGAAATCCATAGAGATATGGGTCCATGGTCTCTTGGGCACAGGCAATGACATCAACAAACCACTAGAGCGAGAGCAAGGCTTGGAGCGAGAGCAAGTCCCGCAGGACTGCACAAATTCCCTTACGTCACGAGACAAAGTAGGCCACCAAAAGGACCGACTAACCAAGTCTCTGGTACCAATAATTCCGGGACGACCGGCCAACGCGGTGTTATGGGTCTGCGGAACACACCAAATATATAATGTAGAAAGGTGCGTTCGCAGCCCGGCGTCCACCGTGCAAGCGGAGCTTGCTGCTAGTAAAAATGGCGCGAGAAGCAAACTCTGTTATCCCGCAGAGTCGCCAACATAAACGCCGTAATGCGCTGTGGCAATGAGTGCGAACTCTGTTACTCCACAGAGCCACTAGAAGGAGAGCCGCAGCGCTATATGGCGATGTGTGCGCACTCACTAGACACAACTGAGTGGCAAAGAAAACACGCTAGGGCGCTGACTAGCGTTGAAAGCGAACCTGTTACGTCACAGGGCCGCTGAGAAAAAGCACTGTGTCCTGTAAGGCTCTCAGGTACACAGTTAAGTGCTAAGCGTACATAAAGCGTGATCATGTGCTAATGTCCTCGCGGGAGTCACCCGCAATCTATGGCGTCTGAACGCCAGACCCTGAATACGGCAATCAAAACTCCTCACCGGTTATGCCGGTGATCTAGGGCATCTAGGACACCGACCCTGACCAGCTACCATACCAAACTCCTCACCGATTAAGTCGGTATTCTAGTGGCTTATTTCAGCCGGGTCCCTATCCACACATACACATGACCACACTGGCGCATAGCATACAATGGTTGATATTAGCGCATGGCGGCCCAGCCATGCTACCCTTTTATAGCAACAGCTACAGGACCTTCCAGGAACAAGGACCAATGAGAAACTGTTACAAACACATGTAGCTACATGACCTTCCTGGCGGACCAATAGGAGCCGCTGCAGCACCTGAACATGTGACCCCTGATCTCCAATGAGAGATCTCACTCTGGGCATGCTCAGAAGGGAAAACGCAGGACTTTGTCCCAAAGACGTCTGCTCCAGCACTGGCTATAATAGCAGATCCAGGAAAGGCAGCAGCAAGTCACTGCACAGTAGTGGAGTGGGCAAGATGCTTGGACCGACGTCTCTGCTGAGCAGGCTCCACTGCGGCCGGAGATGAATGGGAGACGGCAGCGGGATGGGTTCGAGACTCCCCTTGTGCAGCAGCGGGAAATCGAACCCTAACACGTGGAACAATGAATCTCAGACATCACACTCTTTTTCCACCGGTCTTGGACAAACAATTTCCCAATAGGGCAGCGCTCGGGTTTATCCTCCTGACACCCTTCCAGAGCCAGTCTCAAATTGGGCGAGATGGCGGAAAGAACTACACCCTCTTTCAAAATAACAACAGGATCAGATAACTCAGGAGAGTCCGCAAGGAAACTCCTTGATAGGGCATCCGCCTTAACATTCTTAGTGCCAGGAAGAAAGGAAACCACAAAATTAAAACGTGTGAAAAACAAGGCCCACCTGGCCTGTCTAGGATTAAGTCGCTTGGTTGATTCCAGATAAACCAGATTCTTATGGTCCGTGAGGACCACCACCTGATGTTTGGCTCCCTCCAGCCAATGTCTCCACTCTTCAAAAGCCCACTTCATGGCCAATAACTCCCGATTACCCACGTCATAATTACGTTCAGTTGGAGAAAATTTTCGAGAGAAAAAGGCACAAGGGTTACTTTTAGAGGTCTCTGGATCTCTTTGGGACAAAACGGCACCTGCCCCAATTTCAGAGGCATCAACCTCCACCTGAAATGGCAGAGAAACATCAGGCTGCCGTAGAACAGGAGCAGAAGTGTATCTCTGCTTAAGTTCCTGAAACGCAGAGACTGCCTCAGGAGGCCAATTCACCACATCAGAACCCTTTTTGGTCAAATCAGTCAATGGCTTAACAATAACAGAGAAATTACCAATAAATTTACGATAAAAATTGGCAAAACCCAAGAATCTCTGAAGAGCCTTTAATGAAGTAGGTTGGACCCAATCACAGATGGCCTGAACCTTGACCGGGTCCATTTCAATAACCGATGGGGACAAAATGAATCCCAGAAATGAGATCCTCTGTACGCCAAAAAGACACTTTGATCCCTTCACATACAGAGCATTCTCTCTCAAAATCTGGAACACAGTCCGAACATGTTTCACATGAGAGTCCCAGTCATTGGAAAAAATCAAGATATCATCCAAATAAACAATCAGAAATTTATCCACAAAATCTCTGAAAATGTCATTCATGAAGGACTGGAAGACAGAAGGAGTATTAATGAGCCCAAAGAGCATCACTAGGTACTCAAAATGCCCCTCTGGGGTATTGAATGCCGTCTTCCATTCATCCCCGTGCTTAATGCGAATAAGGTTATACGCCCCCCTGAGGTCAAGCTTGGTAAACCAAGTAGCACTTTTCACCCTGGAAAACAGGTCAGAAATCAAGGGTAACGGATATTGATATTTCACAGTGATATTGTTCAAGAGACGATAATCAATACACGGCCTTAATGAACCATCCTTTTTGGCCACAAAGAAAAAACCAGCACCCAAGGGTGAAGAGGATGGTCTGATATGACCCTTCTCCAATGACTCCTTGATATAAGACCGCATAGCGTCATGTTCAGGTACAGACAAGTTAAAAAGGCGACCTTTAGGGAATTTACTACCAGGCACTAATTCAATAGCGCAGTCATAGCTCCTATGGGGGGGCAAGGATGCAGATTTACTTTCGCTAAACACATCAGAAAAATCAGTCAAAAAGTCAGGAACATCCTGAGCCTGGGAGAGGCAGAAAAAACAGGAGTCTTGGCATTAACACATTGGCAGCCCCAACTGGTTACAGACACAGATTTCCAATCCAAAATAGGATTATGAGACTGTAACCAAGGGAAACCTAGTACAATTATGTCATGCAGATTATACAGCACCAAAAATTTGCAACTCTCCTGATGATCAGGTTCAACCCTCATTATCACCTGAGTAGAGAACTGGGTTTATTCTCAGCCAAAGGGGTAGAATCAATCCCCAGTAGGGGAATAGACTTCCGTAGGGTATCAAGGGAAACCCACAACGTTTATCAAAATCAAAATCCATCAGGTTAATAGCTGCTCCCGGATCAACAAAAGCCTGAGCAGAAAATGTGGACAGGGAGCAAATCAGGGTAACAGTCAACAGAAATTTAGTCTGAACACTACCCAAGACAACTGCGCGTGCAAAACGTCTTCCCCGCTTAGGGCAGACTGAAATAGCATGAGAGGCGTCACCACAGTAGAAACATAACCCATTGCGTTTTCGAAACTCATGACGCTGTGCCCCAGAAGCCACTCTATCACACTGCATGGGTTCAGAAGCTGGCTCACAAGGCAACACCATTCCACGTATACCTCTACGCTCACGCAAACATCTGTCAATTTGAATCGCTTATGACATAAAATCATTGAGACCAGAGGGAGCAGGGAAACCCACCATAACATCTTTACATTCTCTGACAGACCCTTCCGAAAAAGGGCTGCCAAAGCATCATCATTCCATTTGGTCAGGACTGCCCACTTGCAAAATTTCTGACAGTATAACTCAGCGTCCTCAAGCCCCTGATTTAATGCCAACACGGTTTTTTCAGCTTGATCAGTGACATTAGGTTCATTGTACAATAACCCCAGAGCCAGAAAAAATGCATCGACATTACTCAAAACAGGGTCCCCAGGTGTCAGGGAAAAAGCCCAATCCTGAGGATCGCCGCGCAGGAGAGAGATGACAATTTGAACCTGCTGCGCTGCGTTCCCTGAGGACTTAGGTTTTAAGGCAAAAAACAACTTACAGTTATTTTGAAATTCAGAAATTTAGCTCGATCCCCCAAAAATAAATCTGGCATGGGGATCCTAGGTTCCACAACCGGCAACCTAGCAAGATAGATAGCAATACTCCGAACCTCAGTGGCAAGCTGATTCACACGGCCAGACAACTGTGCAAGCTCCATTGAGAGAAAAAAAAAAAGTCCTCCTCAGCATTCAGAGAAACAGAGGGAAAAAAAAAAAAATCTCTGACAACTTTGACAATCCCTTTTTTTTTTCCACACTAATTTTCCCTTCTGTGAGTACCATATAATTTTCAGTTTGGGCCGGTGATACTGTTATGTTTTGGTAGCTGAGGAGAGCAGGCAAAAACGGCAATACACCAGAGAGGTTGGAATCTACTGGATTGCAGTACCCTGACTAACCACCACAACTAAAGGCAGCCGTGGAGCGTACCTACGTTGGTCCTAGACGCCTCGTCACAGCCTGAGAAGCTAACTACACCTAAAGATAGAAAGAGGAAAACTATCTGCCCCGGAGCAGATCCCCAAAGAACATAGGAAGCCCCCAAACATGTAATGGCGGTTAGACAAGAGGAAATACAGACACAGACAGAAAATAGTATGAGCAAACGTTGGGGCCCAATCTACCTGGACAGAAAAGGATAGGGAAGGACACTTACTGCAATCCCAAAAAACCCTAAAAAAATACCAACACACTAATTGCAAAAACACCTGAGATCACACGACCTCTACCACCTAAATTAGTTCTCTGGTGTAACAAAACAAAGCCGCAGCCACTGAAAAAACTGGAAAAGGCAAATGAACAAATAACAGATGCACAGATAAACTGAGAGGAGCACAAGCCCCCTGAGGGGACCTGGCTGACCTCCACAAGAGTACAGGAAACAATGCAAAAGGCAAGCACAAAATTACAAGCAGAAAAAAACTTATCTGTTAGCAGAAGATGCAGGCAAAACACAGCAAGCCTCCAAGTGAACCAGGAACCAAAGTTGAGACAAGAACAATTGATCACCGGCAACCCTGATGGGAAGGAACCTCCCTTATATAAGACCAGTCAGTAACTCCTGATCGCCAATCTTCACAATCTTCATTGAATGGTTCAGTACTGTTTGTAACCACCAGAGGGAGCTCCCGCTCAGAATTCATTTCTAACACATTCACAACAACTGAGGCTGTATCGAATGACATGGCCTCCTCTTATGCTAGCGACGACTGGCAATCAGGAGTCACTGACTGGGCTGATATAAGGGAGCTGCCTTCCCATGATCCTCGCCGGTGATCAATTGTTGTTTCCTGGTTCATTTGGAAGTCTGCTTGTGTCTTGCCTTAGTCTGCTACCTTCAGATAAGATATTTTCTGCTTGTTTCTATTGTGTTTGCTATTTCCATTTTTGTCTGCACCTTTGTGGAGGTTAGCCGGGTCCCCTCCTGGGGCCTGTGCTACTGTCTATTTTTCAGTAACCACTGTTATTTGTTCAATTGCTCTTTCCCTGCTTTTTGAGTGGCTGCGGGTTAGCCTTGTTCACACTGAGATCTGACTTAGTGGGTGGCGAGATCATGTGATCTCAGCATTTTTTAAATCAGAAGTGTTGGAAGTTTTGCTTGCGTTTTGCTGGGTTGCAGATAGTATTCTGTCCTGACCTGTCCTATTTAGGCAGTGTTTGGCTCCAGCATTTGCTCACTCTATTTTCTGCCTGTGTTTGTGTTTCGTCTTGTCTAACCGCCATTATATGTTTGGGGCTGCCTATTTCTTTGGGGCTCTACTCCGGGGCAGTTAGCTTTCCTGTTTCTATCTTTAGGTGTAGCTAACTCTCCAGGTGTGCCGAGGCGTCTAGGACCACAGTAGGTACGCTCCACGGCTAATTCTAGTTGTGTGGTTAGTTTAGGGATCTGCAACCCATTAGTTTCCAACCTCTCAGGTGTTCGGCTGCCTTGCTGTTTTGCTACTGTTGTCACGCTGTCTCTGCATACAGGAGGACCAGGGTCTATGCTGACCCTAAGCTGGGTCCTGACTAATCCCTCTACCTGGAGGTACTGTTGATGGTACAGAGGTCCAGGCCGCCAGCGTAACCGTATCTCCTGTGAATCCCTGACAACTGTAATCTAGTCCTGAGAAGGACCCTGATTACCACCACAGGGAACGGGAAGGTAACTGCCTACACACAGTATAAGATGAACGAGACAGTACAAGGGGTAAAATAAAAGACACCTTGCATACAAAACTACAACTACAGAGGGAACACCAACAGGTAAGGAGATAGATAATAAAGTGAGGAGAGGAGAAAACCACAACAGGTACTCTTAGCTTTAGACTTCTCAATATGATCCGCTCTGCTGGTCTGCATGAATGCTTTCACCGACACTTCCCTAGCAGACAGGCAGGTATTTGAAGGAATCCAATTATCGCAACATTAATTGAAGCTGAGCGAGGCTGGTCTTGTCCAGCACAGAGAGAGGTAGAATTAACTCTCTCACTGCCGAAAAACACCCAGCAGCAGAAACTCAGCTGTGAGAAGTCAGGGTGTGCAATCGCGACGATCTTCGCAGCGACACACCCGTGACAGTACCCCCCTTCTACGAGGGCCTCCGGACCCTCAGGGCCGGGTTTATCTGGGTGAGTAGTGTGGAAGGCCCGAACCAATCGGTCTGTGTTAATATCCGACGCAGGAACCCACATCCTCTCCTCAGGACCATACCCCCTCCAATGAACAAGGTACTGAAGGGACCGGCGATTCAGACGTGAATCGATGACTCTCGACACCTGGAACTCCAAGTTACCATTGACCACCACAGGAGGAGGAGGTAAAGGTGACGGTATCACCGCGCCACATACCTCTTAAGCAACGATCTGTGGAACACATTATGAATTTTAAATGTGGGAGGGAGGTCAAGACGGAATGCAACCGGATTAATTATAGAACTGATCTTGTATGGCCCGATGAACCTGGGACCCAGTTTCCAAGAGGGAACCTTAAGTTTTATATTCTTGGTAGACAACCATACCAGATCGTTCACACTTAGGTCCGGACCAGACACTCTCCTCCTATCAGCCATACGTTTGTATCGGTTCCCCATAGTACTCAGATTATTCAGCACTCCTCTCCACACTGAAGCAAGTGACGACGAAAAACATTCCTCCTCAGGAACCCCAGAAGAGCCCCCCCTATTGAAGGTACAAAACTGGGGTGAAAACCATATGCCCCAAAAAATGGGGACTTACCAGTGGACTCGCTCCGCCTATTATTTAGAGCAAACTCCGCCAGAGGCAAGAAAGAAGCCCAGTCCTCCTGGTTCTCTGACACAAAACACCGGAGATATGTCTCCAAGCTCTGGTTCAGACGCTCTGTCTGACCATTGGACTGCGGGTGAAAAGCCGAGGAAAATGACAACTGCATCCCCCGCCGTGTACAAAATGCTTTCCAGAATTTGGACACAAACTGAGACCCCCGATCCGACACCACATCGGAGGGTACCCCGTGAAGTCTTACAATCTCCCCAATAAACACCTGCGCAAGAGTTTTAGCATTAGGAAGAGCAGGAAGAGCGATAAAATGTGCCATCTTGCTGAACCTGTCCACTACAACGAGTATGACTGTTTTACCTGAAGATGACGGGAGGTCCGTAATGAAGTCCATAGACAGATGAGTCCACGGACGCTCCGGAATCTTCAAAGGTAAGAGGGTCCCAGACGGACGGGTATGTGGGGTCTTAGAGCGCGCACAAACCTCGCAGGATGCGACAAAAGTTACCACCTCCCTATGTAAGTTAGGCCACCAAAACCGGCGCGAGAGGAGATCCTCAGTTGCTTTACTCCCTGGGTGTCCTGCCAAAGCTGAATTATGGTGTGCCTCGATCACCTTTTGTCGCAACTGATTTGGAACAAACAGTCTCCCTGGAGGTCCTACAGGGGCGTCCCCCTGAGCCTCCAATACCTCCTCCTCAAGCTCAGAGCATACTGCCGACACCACCACCCCCTCCTGAAGGACCGGAACCGGGTCCTCCGTATTCCCAGTCCCTGGGAAACAGCGAGATAAGGCATCCGCCTTAACATTTTTGACCCAGGACGATATGTGACGACAAAATTAAACCTGGTAAAAAACAACGACCACCTAGATTGTCTGGGATTCAGACGTTTAGCGGACTCTAAATATAGCAGGTTTTTGTGATCGGTAATGACGGTGACTGGGTGGACTGCCCCCTCCAAAAAATGACGCCACTCCTCAAAAGCTAACTTAATGGCCAAGAGTTCCCTATTGACAACATCATAATTCCTCTCCGCGGACGACAATTTTTTAGAGAAGAAGGCGCACGGATGCCATTTACCAGGGACGAACCTTGTGACAATACTGCTCCCACCCCTACCTCGGAAGCGTCCACCTCAACAATGAACGGCTGTGACGCATCATGCTGAATAAGTATGGGTGCTGAAGCAAAACATTTTTTCAAGGAAGAAAACGCTTGACAAGCCTTGTCAGACCACTTTGAAAAATCCGTCCCTTTTTTAGTCATGTCTGTGAGAGGTTTAACTATGGACGAAAAATTACGAATGAATTTCCGGTAGTTAGCAAACTCCAAGAAACGTTGTAATGCCTTAAGATCCTCTGGCAGATCCCACTCAAGAACTGCCCGCACTTTCCTAGGGTCCATACGAAAACCGGATGCTGACACCAGGAATCCTAAAAACTGAAGTTCCTGTACGGCGAACACACACTTCTCCCATTTGGCGTACAGTTTATTATCCCGCAAGATCTGTAACACCTGTCTAACATGCTCCTGATGAGATACAAGATCCGGCGAGTAAATTAAGATATCATCCAAATATATGACCACAAACTGTCCCATTAGGTGGCGAAAGATGTCATTTACAAAGTGTTGAAACACTGCCGGGCAATACTCAGACCAAATGGCATGACAAGGTTCTCATAATGCCCCTCCGGAGTGTTAAACGCCGTCTTCCACTCATCCCCCTCCTTCATCTTAATCAGATTGTACGCCCCTCTGAGATCCAACTTAGAGAACCATTTGGCACCCACGATCTGATTGAAAAGATCGGGAATAAGTGGGAGCGGATACGGATCTCGGACCGTAATCCGATTAAGCTCACGGAAATCCAGGCAAGGGCGTAGGCCTCCATCTTTTTTCTTCACAAAGAAGAACCCCGTGGCACCGGGGAAGATGAAGGTCTAATATGCCCCTTAGCCAGACTCTCTGAAATATAATCCTTCATGGCCTGTTTCTCAGGACCAGAAAGGTTATACAACCTAGATTTCGGTAATTTGGCCCCAGGGATCAAGTTAACAGAACAGTCATATTCGCGATGAGGAGGTAATTCTTGACACCCTTTCTCCGAGAATACATCCTCAAAGTCTACCAGAAATGGAGGTAAGGCCCTAGGAGCGACCGCACCAATGACCGTATTCATGCAGTTTTTATTACAGAATTCACTCCATTGGCTTATCTCTCTGGATTGCCAATTAATAACCGGGTTATGCTTAGTTAACCAAGGAAGGCCCAGCACTATAGGAGTAGGAAGACCCTCCAACACATAACAAGACAACAGTTCTTTATGTAACGCCCCCACTTGAAGATCTATGTTATGCACTGCTTGCAAAAAACTTCCCTGACCGAGAGGTCTGGCGTCGATCGAGAATATGGGGACGGGTTTAGCCAACACACTCAATCGCATACCTTGAACCCGGGCAAAGCGAGCATCCACCAGATTAGCCCCGGCCCCACTATCCAGAAGAACAGATATCCTCTCAGTTCTCGCACCCACCACCACCTCCGCCGGTACGAGAAACTAAGATGAATTTAGGGACGAAATACTTACTCCCAGATTGCCGTCCACCACACAATCTGGGATCAATAGTTTTCCGGCGACTTCTCACTCTGCAAAGGACGGGATGGGCACCCCCCATAAAATGTCCCTTTTTCCCACAGAAGAAACAACTTCTTGTTTTGTGGCGCCCCACCAATCCCCTCCCCCGGAATGATGTCCCTCCTAATTGCATAGGCTCCTCTGGACTGACTAGGGGAACCTCCATATAAGGGACCCTTGAGGAAGGTGGAGTCATCACAGGGGCGAAGTTACCCCGCACCTCTCCCGAAGACGTCTGTCAATACGAATAGCAAGGGCCATAGCGGCCTCCAGTGACGTGGGGGGGTCATACTGTGCCAGCACATCTTTTAATTTGTCAGATAAACCTTGACAAAACTGGCTCCTAAGAGACCTACGGAACTCCGAACAGAATTCCTCCGCCGGACGATCTCCCTGCTGTATCCTACATAACTTAGATTCAGCAAGGGAGACCCGATCCGGGTCATCATATACAAGACCCAGAGCTGCAAAAAACCCATCCACTGACTGGAGAGCTGGGGAGCCCGGGGGAGAGCGAACGCCCAGGATTGGGGGTCTCCTTGTAGGAGCGAGATGACAATCCCCACCCTTTGTTCTTCACTCCCAGATGACCGAGGTCGCAGCCGAAAGTACAATTTACATGCCTCCCGGAAAGCAAAAAACTTGTCCCGCCCCCCAGTGAATCTGTCAGGGAGAGCTACTTTAGGTTCACGTCCGGCCTGCTCCGGGGGTACAAAACCTTGGACTTAACGTCCGCCAGCTCCATGGACAAACTCTGCAACTGCCGAGCTAGACTGACTACTGGATCCATGGTGACTGGAGAAAATCTTTAGTGGTCGGTGAAAATGTCACTCTGTCTCTGCATACAGGAGGACCGGGTCTATGCTGACCCTAAGCTGGGGTCCTGACTAATCC
Organism: Oophaga sylvatica; assembly: GCA_033576555.1. Lineage (NCBI taxonomy): Eukaryota > Metazoa > Chordata > Amphibia > Anura > Dendrobatidae > Oophaga > Oophaga sylvatica. The sequence continues at coordinate 14,091 of JARQOD010001645.1, forward strand.
CTCTACCTGGAGGTACTGTTGATGGTACAGAGGTCCAGGCCGCCAGCGTAACCCTATCTCCTGTGAATCCCTGACAACTGTAATCTAGTCCTGAGAAGGACCCTGATTACCACCACAGGGAACGGGAAGGTAACTGCCTACACACAGTATAAGACGAACGAGACAGTACAAGGGGTAAAATAAAAGACACCTTGCATACAAAACTACAACTACAGAGGGAACACCAACAGGTAAGGAGATAAATAATAAAGCGAGGAGAGGAGAAAACCACAACAGGTACTCTTAGCTTTAGACTTCTCAATATGATCCGCTCTGCTGGTCTGCATGAATGCTTTCACCAACACTTCCCTAGCAGACAGGCAGGTATTTGAAGGAATCCAATTATCGCAACATTAATTGCAGCTGAGCGAGGCTGGTCTTGTCCAGCACAGAGAGAGGGAGAATTAACTCTCTCACTGCCGAAAAACACCCAGCAGCAGAAACTCAGCTGTGAGAAGTCAGGGTGTGCAATCGCGACGATCTTCGCAGCGACACACCCGTGACACCTGTCCAACGAAAAAATAGGAACAGCATCCAATTCAGGTGAAGTATAACAAGTCTTTATTCAGCCACCATAAAATACGACGTTTCGGCCATTTTCAGGCCTTTATCTAGTAGATAAAGGCCTGAAAATGGGTAAGTGTTGGGGTAATTTTAAATGTCCGTATGTATTTCAGGAGTAACACACAGCCGTTCACAGGCTTAGTATGGAGTAGACCAGAATATGAAAAGCAGAAAAAGTGTCCTGTATCAGTAGCGTACAGCTGTATACAGTATTGGGGTAATTTTAAATCTCCGTTTATATATTTCAAGAGTAACACACAGATGCTCACAGGCTCAGTATGGAGTTGACCAGAATATAAAAAGCATAAAAAGTGTACTGTATCAGTCGCGTACTGCTGTATACAGTGTTGGGGTAATTTTAAATCTTTGTATATATTTCAAGAGTAAAACATAGACGCTGATAGGCTCAGTATGGAGTAGATATGAATATGAAAAGCAGAAAGAGTGTACTGTGTCAGTAGCGTACAGCTGTATACAGTGTTGGGGTAATATTAAATCTCCATATAAATTTCAGGAGTAACACACACGCTCACAGGCTCAGTATGGATTACACCAGAATATGAAAAGCAGATAAAGTGTACTGTATCAGTAGCGTACAGCTGTATACAGTGTTGGGGTAATTTTAAATCTCCTTATATATTTCAGGAGTAACACACACGGTCACAGGCTCAGTATGGATTACACCAGAGTATGAAAAGCAGAAAAAGTGTACTGTATCAGTAGCGTACAGCTGTATACAGTGTTGGGGTAATTTTAAATATCCTTATATATTTCAGGAGTAACACACACGCTCACAGGCTCAGTATGGATTATACCAGAATATAAAAAGCAGAAAAAATGTACTGTATCAGTAGCATATAGCTGTATTCAGTGATGAGGTAATTTTAAATCTCCGTATATATTTCAGGAGTAACACACAGACACTCACAGGCTCAGTTTGGAGTAGACCAGAATATGAAAAGCATAAAAAGTGTATTGTATCAGTAGCGTACTGCTGTATACAGTGTTGAGGTAGTTTTAAATCTCCGTATATATTTCAGGAGTAACACACAGACGCTCACAGTCTCAGTATCGATTACACCAGAAAATGAAAAGCAGAAAAAGTGTACTGTATCACTAGCGTACAGCTGTATACAGTGTTGGGGTAATTTTAAATCTCCGTACATATTTCAAAAGTTACACACAGACGCTCATAGGCTCAGTATGGAGTAAAACAGAATAACAGAATATGAAAAGCATAAAAAGTGTACTGTAACAGTAGCGTACAGCTGTATACAGTGTTGGGGTAATTTGAAATCTCCGTATATATTTCAGGAGTAATAAAAATAGCACTGCACTCTCAGGCAGGAATTCCATGCAAAATAGAACAAATTTTATTGTAACAACCACACAAGTGAGAAGCATGATAATCAAAGCGACATGAAAGTGACGTTTCGACTCTCCCGAGTCTTTTTCAAACGCCGCTATGTAGAAAAAAATAATAACAAAACATGGTTGAAATAAACAGAACAAATAACAGATCAACATAAAAACAATATAATAAAACAAGAAAACATATCACCAATTTTATATCATGAAAAGGTGCAAATACCATGAAGACCGACAAGCACCAACCGTATGCCGAAAGTGAAGAAGGTGAACAGTAAAGCAGTGATGGGAATCCACCCAAGTTATGAGTATAGCTAGAAGAATCATGAAGTTAGAAACAGCAGAGGAAAATTATACCTGAGAATTGCTTCAGAAGAAGTTTTTAAAGGGAAATTAATGCATTGCTAGATAAAAGGAAATTGGTAAAAAATTAGTTTAGGTAAATGCTGTAAAGGTTCAACACTGGTGAGAGGTCTGTATGGTAATAAATACCTGTTGCAATGGAATAGTCTAGAGCCAAACTCAGGAAGAGGTATCTCCCCAAGGGAAGGCCTGGGATGTAAAAATGTAGGAGGAAAAGAGGATTAGAGATAAATAATCAAGATGAAAGAGAAGGTGGATACTAATGAAATTAATTGTGTATAACATAAATACCTGGATGGTTGTTGAATAAATAGCAATTAAGGACTTTCAAGTTGAAAGGTGTATAGTCTGTTCGGAGAAAAAGTATATGGACCTTAGTGATAATAAAGGTAGTATGTCATACCGTAGATATGTGTAAGGTATAACAAGTGGGCATAGTCCCATACGCAAAAGAAAATAATTACTGTATTGTCAAGAGTAATCAAGGGCCCCCAAGTCCGAGCTGTGGTACCAGTAAAAGGTTAAACTAGCCGGCAAAGGAATTGATCAAAAAGTACTGCACAACGCAAAATTACCTTAAGATGGTGTGAGGCAGCGACGCTCCCGTGTCTTGCTGGGTAGTAGTGTGCTGTAGGGTGAGCACGCCGGAAATAAAAGCCGGCGAGTATCGCCGGACCGGATGTGCGTCATCCGGACCGGAAGTACCAATAACGGTAATGAAAATGCCACTGCGGCTGTGCAGGGAGCCCTGGGGATGTGAGCCCTGTGTAGTGTGTAATAGTTTCTGAGTTGCAGTTGGATGTGAGCTACCAATGTCGGCCCTCACTAACTTGTCCTTGATGTTGGTAGGTCTTCTGGTACTGATCAAGACAGGGATGATACCCCATTTTCCCTTCAGTTCTCTTTCCCCCCCCCTACCTAGTCTTAATATATTAGTTCTGTCTCACCCAGATTATTCCTTACTTTATGCATTTATTCTACCTAGTTCTCTCCTCCCCCTTTCTCCTCATTTTCCCTCTCCCTTCCTTGTTGTTCATTCACTCTATTTAACAATTTCCCTACTACTTTATCGCTTTCTTTACTCCTTCTCCTTTGTTACACCGTTTCCCCCGTCTCCATACAGCGCATGCGCACTACACTACACAGGGCTCACATCCCCAGGGCTCCCTGCGCAGCCGCAGTGGCATTTTCATTACCGTCATTGGTACTTCCGGTCCGGATGACGCACATCCGGTCCGGCGATACTCGCCGGCTTTTATTTCCGGCGTGCTCACTCCTACAGCACACTACTACCCAGCAAGACGCGGGAGCGTCGCTGCCTCACACCATCTTAAGGTAATTTCGCGTTGTGCAGTACTTTTTGATCAATTCCTTTGCCGGCTAGTTTAACCTTTTACTGGTACCACAGCTCGGACTTGGGGGCCCTTGATTACTCTTGACAATACAGTAATTATTTTCTTTTGCGTATGGGACTATACCCACTTGTTATACCTTACACATATCTACGGTATGACATACTACCTTTATTATCACTAAGGGCCATATACTTTTTCTCCGAACAGACTATACACCTTTCAACTTGAAAGTCCTTAATTGCTATTTATTCAACAACCATCCAGGTATTTATGTTATACACAATTAATTTCATTAGTATCCACCTTCTCTTTCATCTTGATTATTTATCTCTAATCCTCTTTTCCTCCTACATTTTTACATCCCAGGCCTTCCCTTGGGGAGATACCTCTTCCTGAGTTTGGCTCTAGACTATTCCATTGCAACAGGTATTTATTACCATACAGACCTCTCACCAGTGTTGAACCTTTACAGCATTTACCTAAACTAATTTTTTACCAATTTCCTTTTTTCTAGCAATGCATTAATTTCCCTTTAAAAACTTCTTCTGAAGCAATTCTCAGGTATAATTTTCCTCTGCTGTTTCTAACTTCATGATTCTTCTAGCTATACTCATAACTTTGGTGGATTCCCATCACTGCTTTACTGTTCACCTTCTTCACTTTCGGCATACGGTTGGTGCTTGTCGGTCTTCATGGTATTTGCACCTTTTCATGATATAAAATTGGTGATATGTTTTCTTGTTTTATTATATTGTTTTTATGTTGATCTGTTATTTGTTCTGTTTATTTCAACCATGTTTTGTTATTATTTTTTTCTACATAGCGGCGTTTGAAAAAGACTCGGGAGAGTCGAAACGTCACTTTCATGTCGCTTTGATTATCATGCTTCTCACTTTGGTTGGTTGTTACAATAAAATTTGTTCTATTTTGCATGGAATTCCTGCCTGAGAGTGCAGTGCTATTTTTATTACTAATTTGGGATTTATTCCATGACACTAGCACCTCGCCATTTATAGATTCGAGTGCACAACAATTATCTTCTATTATATTTCAGGAGTAACACACATGCTCAGTATTGATTACACCAGAATATGAAAAGCAGAAAAAGTGTACTGTATCAGTAGCGTACAGCTGTATACAGTGTTGGGAGTAGTATAGGGACCCCAGTATTCGTCAAACTCAAATCTGACAGGTCGACACGCCCCCTATCATTTAATCCGTCTCCCTGTCAGATTGATCCAGGTCGTCATGCCCCCTGGCTGAACTTTGCTCAGGCTGGGAAATCTGGTCTGCTGGATTTGTGAATTTCAATCAAAGTGATGTATTCGTCTCTATTGATATTTTATCCACTGGATTAGATTAGTCTGTGGAGTTTTACTGTATTAAAGAGCGATTCTTGATTTTATAAGTCTCAGGAAGAAACTTTTAAGGGCCCCAGTAAATGTATAAGGAGTTCTAGTTAAATACAGACTTCTGTATATAACTAGTATATAATGATTTTTAGTGAATTAAAGAGTGAATCTTGATCTTTTTTGTGGTGAGAAACTTTTAAGGACCCAGTAAATGCATGTAAAACACTATTGTGGTGGAATTTGGAATTATGACGCTCAACTTATAGTTTTATTCAGTATATATATTTTTAGCTTGGCAGTGTATCTACACTTATATCAGGACTGGGAAGAATGTACTTTTGTTACAGATCGGTAAGCTATTACCAAGCTGTGTATCTAAGGCTTGGGTTGTATTGAGAGGAGCATATTTTTCTATTTACTAACTAACATGGTACATAGATATACATCTTTACTGGCACATAGAAATGTAGTACAACAGTGTTGACATGAATTGTCAGAATGAGTGAAGGTCGATGCTACGGTAATTCAGGCAAACAGTAAATAGTATTGCATTGTGTATAGTCAGTGGGATCTTTTAAAACCAACACATTTATGTGTATTCTTCTAGCAGTGCCCATAGAATGAGTGAAGGTCGATGCTATTGTGCCATGTTAGAAACCACATATACTAAATAGCCCTGTATTGTGTCATGACCTGTAAGTACAATGAGAGAAGGTCGCATGCATTCATGAATTCATTTGTCTCTATTTACCTGTAAATGTGTGTAAAGTTGTTTTATCTGGGTGTCTGATACTGAGCTCTTTTAAGTCAACCAGTAAATGTATCCTATGACCACTCTATTGTGTGGGGAAAGTCAAGGCGAGGTCACATTATGAGATGGATATATTATGTACATGCAGATATTACAATATTACAGATTGGTTTTTTCGTATTTTAAAAAAGCAATGACACGGTATTGTAAAAACAAGGTTACAAGATTTTATTGTAATAAATACAGCTCAAAGACATTTCAAGCATTGAACTAATTGTGAAACCAAAACGATATTGAACTAATTGTGACACCAAAACGACTCTACAAATGGCGATACAGTCCGATTATGCTGTTCTCTCTAGACAAGCGCAAGTTTGATGTATGTTCCAACAGAAGTAGTGCTGTGTTTTTAAATTTGATCTTCTCTCAGTAATAAAATTTCTCACAATTGTATCATTACGCGTTTTATCAGCAGAAAACTTCTTCAATATCTTACTGAACGGTATGTTCCGAGCTAAAAAATGTAAAAAGTACACGCAGTAGTGACCACAGACGGTGCTAAACGTGTCCTGGATCTGGTTGCTTTGATAATAATAAGTCTCACAATTCTTGTTCAGGAAAGTCACAAACTCGCTCGGAAAGATAGCGTTGTCAGCACATAATCCGTAGCTATCAAAAAATATGGCGTTCTTGGCGTCACAGAGCACGATTAATATCCAGTGTCTGCCAGGTTGGTGTGCGGGGTCTGTATTTACGATGAATCCGACAGGGCGTTGATTTACCCGATGTGGTGGAAGCAAATCACACGGAAACACACCGCCAAACACACGCTCTGTAAAGCTATCCCCCTTCAGTATGGTCGTGAGTTGCAGGCTATCCATCACTAATTAAAATCGTACAAGATCTCTCTTCTATTATTAATTTCCAGAATGGCCGGGTTGATTGCAAAAACAAGCATGTTTATCGTATGGGGTGTCGCTAGTGCAAACCGGACTTCAGCACGTAGGTTACCTGTTTTAATGAGGGAGAAATGGCCGCCGGGTTCCTGATCAGCTGATAAATCAAACGCAAACAGAGTGAATCCGGACATAAACTCTTCACGATCCACGGCCATGGCACAATCAGCTTTCTGCTTGCCTGATATATGTGCGAGAGCCATATACTCTCTGACGGCTAAGTAGTCATTAAAGTTAGGGTTATAAGTAGAGTTGAGCGATACTTTCCGATATCCAAAAGTATCGGAATCGGAATGGTATCGCCGATAACATTAAAATATCGGCGATACCCGATACCGATACCGGAAGTCCCATGTAAGTCTATGGGAACAAAATATCGAAATTAAAAAAAACCCCATTCTTGCCTTGTTGGTTAATTGTACATGAAGGAAAACAAGAAAGAGTAATGTAGAATGTATTGGGGAAGGTTGAGGAGACATTAAAGGCATAGATGTTTAACCCAATCAAATGGAATAGCATAAATATTTTTTTTTTTAAAGATGTTCGGATTGACGAAGAAATTGACAATGTTGTTAACGTTTTTCTATTTTGGAAAATATGTATATTACACAACTTCCATGCTCTTCATCTTCACCTTTTTAACTTTTCACACACTTTCTCCTTCATAATCTTCTGCAGCATCATCTTTTCATCAAATTATTCTTCATCTTCACCTTCTTTATCTTCTTCTTAAACTTCTTGCTATTCATCTTTGTTAACATTACTCATATTCTTCTTATTAAACTATTATTCTTATTCATATTCTGCTTCATCTTCTTCATCATATTCTTATTTGTGACAGAGAATCCTGTACTTGTAATCTGTCAAAGTATGAATTTTTCATCCTTCCGTTCTTGCTGTCACAAAAGATTTAAATTACAACAGTATTTGTCCGTGTTCAGTTTAGCCTGCAGCAGCAGGCATTTTCCAGGGGCACCACGAGGAGGAATGGACTCACCCCCATACACTGCTTAGTCTTCTTCTGCTTAGAATTTAGAGCATATATTTTGCTCTTCATTTTGGTCTTATACTTCATGTTCTTCTGCTTTTAGATCTTCTGCTTATTGTTCTTGTGTCTCTTGTTCCGTATCTTGTATTTGTAGCACAATCTTGTACCAGCTGATGTTACTGGGACACGGTTACTAAGCAGGAGGTACCTGTGCTCCAAAGCACTACCAAGGACCAGCAGACGTTGCTGGAACTCGGATACCGAGATGGAGGCACCTAGGCCAAAGGCACTGTGGAGAACCAGCTGACGGTACTGGAACCCGGAGGGGCAGCAGAAGGAAAAGAGCCAATGGCACAACCGAGGACCAGCTGACGTTACTGGGACACGGTTACTAAGCAGGAGGTACCTGTGCTCCAAAGCACTACCAAGGACCAGCAGACGTTGCTGGAACTCGGATACCGAGATGGAGGCACCTAGGCCAAAGGCACTGTGGAGAACCAGCTGACGGTACTGGAACCCGGAGGGGCAGCAGAAGGAAAAGAGCCAATGGCACAACCGAGGACCAGCTGACGTTACTGGGACACGGTTACTAAGCAGGAGGTACCTGTGCTCCAAAGCACTACCAAGGACCAGCAGACGTTGCTGGAACTCGGATACCGAGATGGAGGCACCTAGGCCAAAGGCACTGCGGAGAACCAGCTGACGGTACTGGAACCCGGAGGGGCAGCAGAAGGAAAAGAGCCAATGGCACAACCGAGGACCAGCTGACGTTACTGAACCCCAGTAACACAGGAGCAAGTGTTGACTGTGCTAACAGCACTTCCGAGCAACAACTGGCGGTGTTGGAGCCCAGGTCAAGGAGGATGTTTAAATACTAGATCAAGTAATTTCCTTGTTACCTGTCAATTTTAAATGTCTATACTTCAAACAAGAGAAAGATAACCTTTACTACCATAAGATGATGATTTCATTTAAACTAATATCTAGATAAATAAAGAATTGACAAACATAAACACATACATTAACATGTTGAACAGCAATGCAAACCACAAAATAAATTAGTTAAGGAATCTGCTATACGGTTGTACATAAAAGCATACAAGTATATATCTGAATCCATTAATGATGGATAAGTAACAGTATGTACACCATTTTTATTGTATAGACAATGAATGTCTGACTTCAAAACATCATCAGCATTACAAGTTATCTGTGATATTACTAAAATGTTCCATTTGCTGAATAATGTCACTAAATATTTTATACAAAATTATACAATTTCCATCATGTAATACTCATAATATGTGGCAATAATCATTTTTATTAACAAACATAACCTTTAAAAAGTGCATAGTGCATAGTGAAAATTGCTATTTATGGCTGACTGTCGACTTGGAAGCATGACAACAGATAGATAAGGTATATATAGATGACACTGCATAGCCACAGATGGTGAATGGCGATGTAATACTGTACCTCAATAAAGTGTGCGTCACTACTACATAATTTTTTTTTATAGCTTTATAAACAGGGTACATGGATGTATGCTTGTGCCTTTGTTTTGACGCACAGACTGCCTTCCTGCTGAGACGCATTGGGTAGTGAACAGTTGTGTGCAGTGTTCACTGCAGTCTCTGCGGAATAACCACACTTAGACCTTATAACTTTTCAGACTTTCTTTATCAATCTACCAAGATGAAGAAGGCAGGGAGTAAGGCACGTGGTCGTGGAGTTTCTTCAGGGAGAGGACGTGGGGATTCTGTGGCTGCTGCGGCCCCCAGTGACACAGCATCCACCAGTTTTCCCCGTGAGCGTTCCTTTATGCGCACTTTTGTAGGAGCTCGGAGTACCCCCCTGCTGCGGGAAGAACAAATTGAAGCCGTTGTTGTTTGGATGTCAGCCAATGCATCGACTTCAATTGCTTCCACCTCCTCTCAGGACCACAGCACTGTTGGGCAACCATCTGTCTCTTCACCGCCTGGCAAATTGCCCAGGCAGTCAGAGAGTTCTGTACAGGAGCCAGCTGAGTGTCTGCTTCTGTTCTCAGAATCTATTGGCTTGCAAACAGGGGCCAGCCAAGCAGCATTCTGTAATGTGAAGAGGGAGTATGCAGTGATGCGCAACAGCTGTGTCTCTCTGAATCTGAAGAGGCGGGTGAGACAGTGCCGATGGTCAGCACACCGCAGAACGCATCTGATGATGATGAGACCCAGGTGCCAGTTTCTGTTGAGCATGGTGCTGGCCAGACCACCCAACAGCAGGTGTTGGAAGAGGGTAGTGGAGATGATGAGGTCCAAGACCCAACATGGCATGAGGAACAGGAAGGTGGTGGGAGCAGCTCAGAGGAATAATAATAATATTTATTTATATAGCGCCATCATATTCCGCAGCGCTTTACAGTTTAGCAGTTTCAGAACACAAGTCATAAGTAACAACGTTAACAATACAATAATTTAAGCTAAATAAGTCGCCCCTGCTCGTGACAGCTTACAATGTACAATGAGATGGGGGAGATACAAAGTATAGGTGTTTATATACAATGGTGCATTTACAATGATGTTCCAGCCATCTTAAGGGACTGAGGGATGGAGATAGTGAATGGGCTAGAGACACACACACAGTTACACAGAATACATAGAATGACTTTGATTAGTGAATGTGATAGGCCGCTCTGAACAAATGTGTTTGAGGGAGCACCTGAAACCATGCAAATTGTGGATAGTCCTAATTTCTTGGGGTACAGCATTCCAGAGGATTGGCGTAGAGCGGGAGAAGTCTTGGAGTCGGGAGTGGGAGGTACGTATTAGTGCAGAGGTTAGTCGAAAGTCGTTTGCAGAGCGCAGCAGTCGGTTAGGCCGATAGATAGAAATGAGGGAGGAGATGTAGGAGGGGTGCTGCACTGTGGATAGCTTTGTGGCTGAGAACCAGTACTTTGGTTGAAAGCTGGGAGAGGCCTAGAGAAATGGTTAGTGATAGAAGGAAGATAGAGGAAGACATTGCCCCAACGGTACAAACAGGAGGGAGAGTTAGGCTGCAGACTCGGTTGCCTGTAGCCTCCAGTTTGGCACCTGTTCGGAGCAGTTGTCTTCCAAAAGTCAAAACGTGCGCTCCCAGGACTTGCACTGCGTGGTCCTTTTTTCACACACTTGCACATGATATTTGCTATGTGAAATGCAAGCTGTGTAATCAAAAATTAAAAATAGCTAAAAGTGTCAGTCACCTCAATACCACAAATATGTGGAAACATGTGCGGACAAAGCACGTAGTTGAGTTACAAAGACACACTGGAGATGTAGGCCAACCTACAGCAGCACCTACATCTTCAGGTTGTGTTGAAGCCTCTTCATCGAGCTCACACACAGCTGGTTCTGCTTCCTCACAGGATCGCCATGGAAGAACCTCGGCCACTGTTGTCCAGAGACAAACTGTTATTCCACACACAGCAGCAAGTTCCCTGTCATCCTCACACTCCCAGGCCACAAAACAGCCATCGGTAGCACAGGCATGGGATAAAAGACGGCCATACTCCGCAAACCATGCACGAGCACAGGCTCTCAATGCTGGCATTGCAAAACTCCTGTCCCTTGAAATGCTGTGATTCAGGCTGGTGGAGACAGACAGTTTCCGTAACTGAATATCATTGTCAGTCCCACAATACAATGTGCCAAGCCGATTTCATTTCAGCAGGCAAGCCGTCCCTGGTCTGCAAAAGCATGTTGAGGGAAAAATTAAACATGCGCTACTAAAAGCCCTCAGTAGCAAGGTCCACCTGACCACCGATGCGTGGACCACTACCCATTGTTATGATCTGCTACAACCAGTAAGGAAAGAAGGGAATTCTGTCCCTACAATACAACTAAGCTGAATCCCTACGATGTAACGGGGAACCTGATCCTGCGACCAGACCCGCTAAAGTCCTCATCTAGTGTGAACGAAGACCTATAGTTGCGAGGGAGTAATCCCTACAAGATCTAGTGACTGGGAGAAAAGGTGGACACCTCCTAACATAAATTGTAGCATGGATAATTAAACAGAAAAATAAATACTTTGTGATCCTAACATCAAGCAAAACTCACAGATTAAGGCACCTAAGCACCCGGCTAGCTTAACAGTAGATAATACAATGAAGTCAAGCAAAGCCAGAAGGGCGGAGCCAGACTAAATAGGGAAAAAAGGTCATGTGACCAGCAAACTGAAACAAAACCTAACAAGAGGGTTTCTAACACCCATGGCCAGGGACAATACCTTTTCCTCACTGCCCATTGGGTCAATGTTGTGCAGCCGGGTACTGATCTTGCGAGTGGCGCTGTACGTGTTTCTGCCAACTCCAAGGATTGCAGGAATCAAGTCTGTACACATTGATTCCTCCTCCTACTCCAGTTCCTCAGAATCATCGCTGCAGGAGCCGTCACGGTCTACCTCCACATGGACCCGTGAACGTTTACCTGTTGCGACCGATATGAGCACAGCCGTGTCCAAATGTCAACAGGCCGTCCTGAAATTAATTTCCATGGGGAATCTTAGCCACCCCAGCGCAGGAGCTCTGTAATGCCATAAAGCAGGAGAGCGACGTGTGGTTTTTGGAAGAGAATCTACAGGCAGGCTTGGTAGTGTGTGACAATGGCCGAAATCTGGTGTCAGCTCTGGGCCTTGGCAACCTCACTCACATACCATGTCTGTCATATGTGCTCAACTTGGTCGTGCAGAGTTTTTTGAGGGACTATCCGATCTTGATGCACTGCTGCACAAGGTCCGCCTAGAGTGCGCTCACTTGCGACGTTCCAGCATGGCCAGATCGCTGATTGCAGCTCTGCAACGCAGATTTCACCTTCATGAACATCGCATCATATGTGACGTACCCACCAGGTGGAATTCCTCGTTACATATGTTGGAGCGGTTGTGTGAGCAGCAGCCAACAGTAATGGAGTATCAGCTGCATCAGGCGCAGTCAACTCGCAATTTGCGCCGTTCACACTTCACCACTACTGAGTGGGCCTCTATAATAAGAATAATAATATTATTTATTTATATAGCGCCATAATATTCCGCAGTGCTTTACAGTTTAACAGTTTCAAAACACAAGTCATAAGTAACAACGTTAACAATACAATAATTAAAGCAAAATCACCGCCCCTGCTGGTGAAAGCTTACAATCTACAATGAGGTGGGGGAGATACAAAGTACAGGTGTTTATATACAATGGTGTTTTTACAATGATGGTCCAGCCATTTTAAGGAGTGAGGGATGCATGGAGATAGTGAATGGGCTACACACACAGAATTACACATAGAATGACTTTGATTAGTGAATGTGATAGGCCACTGTGAACAAATGTGTTTTGAGGGAGCGCCTGAAACCATCCAAATTGTGGATAGTCCTAATTTCTTGGGTAGAGCATTCCAGAGGATTGGCGCAGCGCGGGAGAAGTCTTGGAGTTGGGAGTGGGAGGTACGGATTAGTGCAGAGGTTAGTCGAAGGTCGTTTGCAGAGTGCAGCAGTCGGTTAGGCCGATAAATATAAATAAGGGAGGAGATGTAGGGGGTGCTGCGCTGTGGAGAGCTTTGTTGGTGAGAACCAGTAATTAGAATTGGATCCTATAATGAATGGGCAGCCACTGCCAGTGTAATGAGTGGCGAATAACTCTATGAAGGATATCTGCCACGTTTGCGTGCGTTTGATGAGTCAACGCGGATGGCGAGTGCAGATGATGCACTAGTCAGCCTGACTGTCCCCCTTATCTGCCTGCTTCAAAAAACACTGCAAGCACTAAGGCATGAGGTTTTGGAAGAGGTGGAGATGAGGAGTCACAAATTCCATCACCTTCTGGACAGTCAGCGCAACGTGGTTCCTCACAAAGGCTGGAGGACTTTCAAAGTACCATGCTGTATCAACAATTGAACCTCCAGAGTCGCTGTCTATATTTTCATAACCATTACAAACTTTTAATGTATTTACAAAGCACATAATGTACATTTTTTGTCTATCCTTTTGTAATGCTATTGGTTTTCCATAAACTGATGTTACAGAATTATGATACAAAGTTTTTTAAATTTTGAGTTTTAAATTTTGTAAATTTATATGTATTTGAAGGACTTTGTGAGGAGGATGAGGAGGAGTCAATGGAGGAGGAAGACATCGCTCCAGAGGGAGGTAGACAATGCTCTAGTCAGTATGTAGACCAAGGGTGGGGTGATGCACAGCAGGCAGAGATGACGCCTCTTGCAGGGGACAACGTTTCTTGCCAGTTGGGAGTCTGCAGCACATGGTTGATTTCATGCTGCAGTGGCTGAGAAACGACCGCCGCATCGAACACATTCACACCACGTCTGATTATTGGGTGTACACCCTCCTAGACCCTCGCTACCGGGACAACTTACAAAGCCTCATCACACCGTTGAAACCGGGAGTGTAAAATGCGGAAGTACCAAGACACACTGGTGCAATCCATTAATGTTCTCCATTCCAGCCGAGAGCGCTGCTGCTACTGCTTTACAAAGCACTCTGTGCGTCGAGGCAGTGGAGACAGCTCTGCAACAAGAGGAGCACAAGCAGCGCCTCTGCACAGGGCAAAACAGTATGTTCCAAATGTGTCGAAGTTTTGTGGCAGCGCCACCAATGTCTACACCATCCGAGACGGCTCCAGTCAGCCAGGAGGCAACATTTCCTAAGATGGTGACAGACTACATGTCTTGCCCTCTCAGTGTACTCCCAGATGGCTCTTCCCCATTCAAGTTTTGTGTCTCTAAGCTGGATACATGGCCAGAGCTTAGCCAGTATGCATTGGGTGCTGGCTTTGCCCTGCTGCCAGTGTATTATCGGAGCGCGTCTTTACTGCTGCAGGTGGTGTACTAACAGACCGTTGCATGCGACTATCCTCCGATAAGTTAGAACGGCTTACTTTTCTGAAAATAACTAGGCATGGATCTCGCCTGAATTTGCCTGTCCGGTTTCAGATTAACTAAACTGGTTGGCAACGTTTCCATGTCTCCTGTTATGTTCATCTTTCTACCACCTGAGCTATACTCCCTGGCTACAACACTGCCAGTTGCTGCTCAGAAGTGTCGTGTCCACAGACCAATACACAAGCTATAGTGATAGTGGGGTTCAGTAACGCCTGCTGTTTCCCCTGCTGCGTGTCTGACAAAAATTAATGCTGCTAACTCCAAATTAAAGTTCAAATTAAAGTTCAAACATCTCATACTAGGCCTCAGGCTACACCCTCCTTGACCCTGGCTCAGAAGTGTTGGATGCACAGATCAAAACAATCGATGATGTGTTTGTGGGGTTCAGTAACGCCTGCTGTTCCCCTGCTGTGTGTCCGGCAAAAATTACTGCTACCTAGCTACACATGTTGAAAAAAACATGACATGTTAAAGTGGCTAGTGCTACACATAGATATCAGGCTACACCCTTATTTCTAAGCTGTAAACAAGTGAAACGTCAAATTTAAAACCATTCAATGATTAGTGTTGGTAACAAATCTGTAACTAAATAATTGTGACATATTATGGCAGATATCCACATGTCTAACACAAATGCTAACACAAAAGCATACTTATGCTATAGGGTACTGATGGTGAACCTTCTCACTCCATAACTTTGACAAATCCAACTCACATCATGCCTCAAATGCTGCAATGTTGGAAGTGCATAATGTGGGTTGAACTTTGACAACAGCTGCAGTGCGAAGGTTATCCTTCTGTGTTCTTGGCTTTTAAATAAAAGCATACAAGTAAATATAATAATACATTGTTGATTAAGGGACATGATGTACACCTGTAATATTGTGCAAACAATGGATGTAGGAGTATTCCTCTTCAACATTACTTATATTTGTGTCATTTGAAAAAATACATATTTTAGTTAAAAATTAAAAACCCATGTTCAGTAGCTGTGAAAGGCCCGTTTGTGTACTTCTATATTGTTTGCAACCAATGTATTGTATACGGATGGAAGCACGTCACTGTAATAGATTTGAATTATTTTAAATAGAATAAAGCAGCACCAATTTTAGAAAAATGACAAGGATGAGCCAGTGACAGACACTCAGCAGAGTACACGCAGCGGTGGTTGAAGAAGTAAATGGAGCGTGATCTGCATTTAAAAAAAAAAAAAAAAAAATACCTCACAGACTGCAGTGAACACTGAAACACAACTATTCACAATCTGTGAAAGGCTACTCCTTTGTCTACTTCTATAGTGTTTGCAACCAATGTATTGTATACGGATGGAAGCGCATCACAGTAATAGATTAGATTTTTTTCAAATATAATGGAGAAGCACCAGTTGGAGAAAAATGAAAAGGATGAGCCACTGAGACACGCTCAGCAGAGTACAAGCAGCAGTGCTTGAACAAGTAACTGGAGCGTGATATGCACTCCAAAAATAAAAAACACAGACTGAAGTGAACACTGAAACACAACTGTCCACAATCTGTGAAAGGCTACTCCTTTGTCTACTTCTATAGTGTTTGCAACCAATGTATTGTATACGGATGGAAGCGCGTCACACTAATAGATTAGATTTTTTTCAAATATAATGGAGAAGCACCAATTGGAGAAAAATGAAAAGGATGAGCCACTGAGACACGCTCAGCAGAGTACAAGCAGCAGTGCTTGAACAAGTAACTGGAGCGTGATATGCACTCCAAAAATAAAAAACACAGACTGAAGTGAACACTGAAACACAACTGTCCACAATCTGTGAAAGGCTACTCCTTTGTCTACTTCTATAGTGTTTGCAACCAATGTATTGGATACGGATGGAAGCGCGTCACACTAATAGATTAGATTTTTTTCAAATATAATGGAGAAGCACCAATTGGAGAAAAATGAAAAGGATGAGCCACTGAGACACGCTCAGCAGAGTACAAGCAGCAGTGCTTGAACAAGTAACTGGAGCGTGATATGCACTCCAAAAATAAAAAACACAGACTGAAGTGAACACTGAAACACAACTGTCCACAATCTGTGAAAGGCTACTCCTTTGTCTACTTCTATAGTGTTTGCAACCAATGTATTGTATACGGATGGAAGCGCGTCACACTAATAGATTAGATTTTTTTCAAATATAATGGAGAAGCACCAATTGGAGAAAAATGAAAAGGATGAGCCACTGAGACACGCTCAGCAGAGTACAAGCAGCAGTGCTTGAACAAGTAACTGGAGCGTGATATGCACTCCAAAAATAAAAAACACAGACTGAAGTGAACACTGAAACACAACTGTCCACAATCTGTGAAAGGCTACTCCTTTGTCTACTTCTATAGTGTTTGCAACCAATGTATTGTATACGGATGGAAGCGCGTCACACTAATAGATTAGATTTTTTTCAAATATAATGGAGAAGCACCAATTGGAGAAAAATGAAAAGGATGAGCCACTGAGACACGCTCAGCAGAGTACAAGCAGCAGTGCTTGAACAAGTAACTGGAGCGTGATATGCACTCCAAAAATAAAAAACACAGACTGAAGTGAACACTGAAACACAACTGTCCACAATCTGTGAAAGGCTACTCCTTTGTCTACTTCTATAGTGTTTGCAACCAATGTATTGGATACGGATGGAAGCGCGTCACACTAATAGATTAGATTTTTTTCAAATATAATGGAGAAGCACCAATTGGAGAAAAATGAAAAGGATGAGCCACTGAGACACGCTCAGCAGAGTACAAGCAGCAGTGCTTGAACAAGTAACTGGAGCGTGATATGCACTCCAAAAATAAAAAACACAGACTGAAGTGAACACTGAAACACAACTGTCCACAATCTGTGAAAGGCTACTCCTTTGTCTACTTCTATAGTGTTTGCAACCAATGTATTGTATACGGATGGAAGCGCGTCACACTAATAGATTAGATTTTTTTCAAATATAATGGAGAAGCACCAATTGGAGAAAAATGAAAAGGATGAGCCACTGAGACACGCTCAGCAGAGTACAAGCAGCAGTGCTTGAACAAGTAACTGGAGCGTGATATGCACTCCAAAAATAAAAAACACAGACTGAAGTGAACACTGAAACACAACTGTCCACAATCTGTGAAAGGCTACTCCTTTGTCTACTTCTATAGTGTTTGCAACCAATGTATTGTATACGGATGGAAGCGCGTCACACTAATAGATTAGATTTTTTTCAAATATAATGGAGAAGCACCAATTGGAGAAAAATGAAAGGATGAGCCACTGAGACACGCTCAGCAGAGTACAAGCAGCAGTGCTTGAACAAGTAACTGGAGCGTGATATGCACTCCAAAAATAAAAAACACAGACTGAAGTGAACACTGAAACACAACTGTCCACAATCTGTGAAAGGCTACTCCTTTGTCTACTTCTATAGTGTTTGCAACCAATGTATTGTATACGGATGGAAGCGCGTCACACTAATAGATTAGATTTTTTTCAAATATAATGGAGAAGCACCAATTGGAGAAAAATGAAAAGGATGAGCCACTGAGACACGCTCAGCAGAGTACAAGCAGCAGTGCTTGAACAAGTAACTGGAGCGTGATATGCACTCCAAAAATAAAAAACACAGACTGAAGTGAACACTGAAACACAACTGTCCACAATCTGTGAAAGGCTACTCCTTTGTCTACTTCTATAGTGTTTGCAACCAATGTATTGTATACGGATGGAAGCGCGTCACACTAATAGATTAGATTTTTTTCAAATATAATGGAGAAGCACCAATTGGAGAAAAATGAAAAGGATGAGCCACTGAGACACGCTCAGCAGAGTACAAGCAGCAGTGCTTGAACAAGTAACTGGAGCGTGATATGCACTCCAAAAATAAAAAACACAGACTGAAGTGAACACTGAAACACAACTGTCCACAATCTGTGAAAGGCTACTCCTTTGTCTACTTCTATAGTGTTTGCAACCAATGTATTGGATACGGATGGAAGCGCGTCACACTAATAGTTAAATTGCATGGAGCTGCAAGAATTACACTGAAGAAAAAAAAAAGAGTCTGTGAGTGACACGTGCAGATGCCTACAGACAGCGTTGGATGCAGAGCAAACTGCAGCGTCACCTGCACTCACACACACCTTGCAGAGCTGTTAAAACAACACTGCAGGCAAAAGGAAGCTTTACACAGCGGTTGGTGCTAGCCTGCCTACAGCACAGTACACTAAATCGCAATCTCTAACTGTCCCTCAGAGTCAGCAGAGTAGCGTTCTGTCCCTATCTGAATTCACAGCACAGTGACGCTAAAATGGCGGCGGCGCCTTTTATAGTGCATTCTGACATCATTTCAGCAGCCAATCACAGCCATGCCATTAGTTAAGATGACCGCAGCATTACAGGATGTGCCCACACTTCGTAGGATTCCTCATTGGCTGACTAAAATCACATTGCCTCTCAAAGAATTATGGGAACTTCCGATTCCGGTATACGATATTGAAAAAGTATCGGAATTAAGTATCGGAATTCCGATAACGCGAATATCGGCCGATACCCGATACTTGCGGTATCGGAATGCTCAACACTAGTTATAAGGCCTCGCAGGGATCTGTTGCCCGTCCAGGTAGAGGGCTGCGTGATTGACGTTGTAGTGATGGAAGAACAGGGGATTTCTGGCGTAAGACCCGCTAAATGCTTCATTATCTACAAATCCCAATATAACAGTTTTCGGTATCTGGCCTAGGAAGAGATTCTCGTGGTTCGTGATCCGTGTTCCAGCGGCTATACTGTACACTTTCATGCATGTCCTGTCAATAGCGTACTTGGCTGTCGCTGCCAAGAGGGCCTGACTGTGGCCTATTCGGACCGCCGGGGACACTTGTACTCTCTTTACAAACAGAGCGGCTTGCATGATTTGCACTTTCAACGGATCGGCCTCAGCCGACATGAGGCAGAAAGCGTCCTTATTTCTCGTTAGCTTAACCTTAAGATCGAGTCCGTTCAATATTAGCTTTGGTTGATTAAATATATCACCAAAAATTGGACCAATGACCAGGGGTTTGGAGCGGTGGGTTGCAGCGGCTCTTTTAATAAATCCTGCATTTGGGCCATCCATGCTTCGGTCATTATGGTGCCCAGCTGTGTCTTTATAGAACAATCCGGCAGTAAATTGCGAGGACAGCGTCTGTGAACTGTAATTTAAGAGAGTCTCTATGTACGCTCTATAGCTGTAGAGATTGTCCGATTGTGAGATAACTCGGTCCCCCAGAGTAATATCGACCTGATTAAAGAGAGTGGCAAGAGGATAGTTAATTAGAGCTACACGGGCGTATTCGAATTATCCTGCTTGACGATGCGACAATTTATGTACAGCAGTGTGTTATTCAGGTCGTAATAATAATCCCCGCTACCCGATATGAAAAATTCCAGCGGTGCATTGTCCGTCAGAGCGGCAACCGGTTGAACCTCTACAAATAGGGATTTCTCTATACTCGTCTGTGTCGGCGGTATGTCAAAAATATCCAGTTCAGATTTAGCGCACTCTACGGAAGCATCGTGCAGGAAAGCCATGCTGATCAGAAGATGTCCTCAGCAGTACGTCTCACTCGTTTCTGACGGGGTCGACGCTTGGTTGGTTTTTTATTCATGAGGATCGGGGGTAAAGCGGAGGATGAGCGACGCTTTCTTTTATGCGCTTTTTTAGCGACATAAACTAGACCAGCGCCACCTTGCTCGGGCTGTGTATTTATACGATTCATAAGCGCTGACGAGACAGATGTGACGGCGTCTTTAGCAATGTTTTTGACAGCCGTCTTCACGTGTGGTTTTACCAATTCTAAGCCTCTTCTGAAAAGCGGTACAGCACGCCGAAATAAGCCTTTAAATATCCCAGCCAGACCCGATCCATACATGTACTCGCTCCCGCTGAACCCCTCTAATCCGTGCCCGACTGTGCAATATAGTAGCGGGCATAAACAGCTGGGTCCCCGTACAGCCTCTGAGCCACCATGTTCTAGCGTGTTAATCGCGCCTCTTCCGGAAATGTAGTCTCACAATACACTTTCCGTACTTGAATTTAACTGGAGTGCCCTGGTCCGATAAGATGGAGATTGTTACAGAGTCAAAATGATGCTTGCATAAGGGCACGTAATCGGGTCGTGTGTATTGAAGCGTGGTAATTTCACCGCTCTTGCCGCTTATTTGCGCCGTTCTCAGAAGTTGTACGTAGCTGCCGCCCACAAGCTGATGCTGGATGATGTCGCTGTAAATAAATAATGTATAAAAACCGGCTTTTATATCGGCATAAATCTTCTTCCGCTCAGTCTGGTTATTATCATACGCTTCGATGTATGGCTGGAGGCCTAAAATATGTCCCAATTTCTGACCCGGGGCAAACTGTATCGTGGGGAATCCGGTAGGGTAACACTCCTCCGCACTTCGTCATAGCGCAGCTTAAATCCGTCGCTGGCAAGCTTCAAAATATCAATTCTCTCATTAATAGCACGTATGAGGTCCAGTATTGTGTTTATAAAAACTGGGCTTCACATAATATTACTGCATCACATCACCCCGCTTGCCTATATAGAAGTTCCCTTCACCCCGCTCAAACGTGTACCATGTATGGGGGTATTGAATCTCAGTTAGAGCAACTTCGTACTGTCCTGAAAGCTGAACGGGTTTAGATAATTTTGTGGTATACTCGGCGATTGTGTTTTCCGGATATATATCGCCAGAAGCGTTGGAGGGAAGGGTGATAAAGAAGGATTCGGATTCCATGGTTATATGTCCGTCAGCGCCGACGCGGGTACCCACGAATTAAATTTATCAGGATAACCTTTCCATTTAATATAGCAGTGAATCGCCCCCCTGACACGTTTTTTTTCTCAAAATTGCCTCAACGCGGTAGGCGCGGTTTTCATTGAAATGTATTTTTTGCAGCTCCTCCTTATAAAATGATCCCTCGATAGCGTCGCCCGCTAAATCGTTAATTTTATAGAGAGGCTTATGAAATTTATTGGAAATGGCGCTAATTAAAAATATCTCCTCGCTGAATGTCTGCTCATAACCCTTCATAAAAGGGTTCTTAAAACGAGATATTCTGACATGATCTCCAATTTTTAAAGATGGCTTAATACGCTTTTTAGCCACGATACCGCTATAAATATTTTTCCATATCTGTAACGAGTTCTGCTTCGTCACATCGCACGGACGTGTCTGTATCGTGGTGTGAAAGGTGTGATTGTAACTGTGCACCAAACCTGGTAAAATGTCGATATACCTAAAGGTATTATGTTTCGTCAGATAGCGCCACATACGTGTTTTTAATGTACGATTAAATCGCTCAACTATAGCGGCCTTTACGGTATTGTTGGTCAAAAAATGGTGTATTTTATGCATTTTACAAACACGTTTCATGTGTGAATTCATAAATTCTTTGCCACGATCCGTCTGTAGTTTCTGCGGGGTGCGTCGGGCGTTTCCAAATATTAATTCGAACGAACGAGCTACAGTCACCCCGGTTTTGTTGTGCAGAGCAGCAACCCAGGCGTGTTTGGATAGTACGTCTATCACAGTCAGTAGATATTTCACGGCGTCATTTTCCCTAGAATATTCAATTAAGCTAACCAAATCAGCCTGCCATTGCGAATCAACGTCCGAGACAAAGATTTTATTGGTGGAGAATCTTGTCCTTACAGGCTTATGAAGGGTGTAAGCATCTTGTTTATTCAGCCAATCGACCACCTCATGTTGTTTTATACCACGCGTTCTAACCGATCTGTATAGATTTGTAACGCCGCTGAATGATGCCGGGGCTTCGGGCGTGAAATATTGCTTCTTTAATATTGATTCAAGACGGTTAGGGGCCATGATAGCTCTGTAAAACATGAATGGGATTTTTTTTTTTTTCTTTCTCATCATTGGGGGCAGTGACAGTGGGCGTGCTCTCGCTGCTAGCCCTAATAAATACAGCACCTGATCCCAAGCGACACACAGCTCACCTGTAAGACTTCACAGCTCGCAGAACACACTCCAGATCTGAAGTGAGTATTTTTTATGGATTTCGTTTTCAATTATATTAAGTTTGTGTAGTATTTGCCTGAATAGCTTACTCGTGTTTTAATAATATACTACGCTTGTGTTGGATAATAGCTGAATATTTAATTACTGTAGATTGACGCTAAAATTCATACAGTTAATTTATTTTTAGATGTCTGAATTATATAGATACATCGGGGTGTTATAGTTAAGAGGCATTTTGCACATCATTTTTTATACCGCTTTATTCTTTAAGATCCGTGTATAATGAAGGTGTACGTATCTGATGGGATTTCATCTACCATGAAGCATTCTGATCCTGCCCCCACAATTTTACCCGAGGCTGCGTCTAGTAACGCTAATGATGGATGGAACGTGAGGGGTCAGGCGGCACTGCCCAGCGCGGGTACGTTTGTGGATGCGTGGTTGTGTGTGTGTGTGTGTGTGTGTGTATATATATATATATATATATATATAGAGTTGTTTTGCATATTATTTTTGCTTTATTCTTTAACCCCTTCACCCCCAAGGGTGGTTTGCACGTTAATGACCGGGACAATTTTTACAATTCTGACCACTGTCTCTTTATGAGGTTATAACTCCAGAACGCTTCAACGGATCTTCGCGATTCTGAGATTGTTTTCTCGTGACATATTGTACTTCATGTTAGTGGTAAAATTTCTTCCATATAACTTGCGTTTATTTTTGAAAAATACGCAAATATGGCGAAAATTTTGAAAATTTAGCAATTTTCAAACTTTGAATTTTTATTCCCTTAAAACAGAGAAATATGTAACACAAAATAGTTAAGAAATAACATTTCCCACATGTCTACTTTACATCAGCACAATTTTGGAATCAAAATTTTTTTTTGTTAGGAAGTTATAAGGGTTAAAAGTTGACCAGCGATTTCTCATTTTTACAACAAAATTTACAAAGCCATTTTTTTTAGGGACCACCTCACATTTGAAGTCACTTTGAGGGGTCTACATGACAGAAAATACCCAAAAGTGACACCATTCTAAAAACTGCACCCCTCAAGGTACTCAAAACCACATTCAAGAAGTTTATTAACCCTTCAGGTGCTTCACAGGAACTAAAGCAACGTGGAAGGAAAAAATGAATATTTAACTTTTAGCCACAAAAATGATCTTTTACAAACTTTTTTTTTATTTTCACAAGGGTAAAAGGAGAAAATGGACAGATAAGGTTGTTATGCAATTTCTCCTGAGTACGCCAATACCCCATATGTGGGGGAAAACCACTGTTTGGGCACACGGCAGAGCTCGTAAGGGAAGGAGCGCCGTTTGACTTTTTCAAACTAAAATTGGCTGGAGTTGAGATTGGACGCCATGTCGCGCTTGGAGAACCTCTGATGCGCCTAAACAGTGGAAACCCCCCACAAGTGACACCATTTTGGAAACTAGACCCCCTAAGGTACTTATCTAGATCTGTTGTGAGCACTTTGAACCCCCAAGTGTTTCACAAAAGTTTATAATGCCTGGGTGTGAAAAAAAAAAAAAAAAATTCCACAAAAATGATTTTTTAGTCCTAAATTTTTGAATTTTCCCAAGGAAATTGGACCCCAAAAGTTGTTGTCCAATTTGTCCTGAGTACGCTGATACCCCATATGTGGGGGTGGAAAACTGTTTGGGCGCACGGCAGGGCTTGGAAAGGAAGTAGTAACGTTTTGGAATGCAGACGTTGATGGGGGTCATGTTCCGTTTGCAGTGCCCCAGATGAGCCTAAACAGTGGAAATCCCCCACAAGTGACCCATTTTGGAAACTAGACCCCCTAAGGAACTTATCTAGATCTTTGGTGAGCACTTTGAACCCCCAAGTGCTTCACACAAGTTTATAATGCCCGGGCATGAAAATAAAAAATCCTATTTTTTTCCCACAAAAATTATCTTTTAGTCACTAATTTTTTATTTTCCCAAGGGTATCAGGAGAAATTGGACCACATAAGTTGTTGTCCAATTTGTCCTGAGTACGCTGATGCCCCATATGTGGGGGGGAACCACTGTTTGGGCGCACGGCAGAGCTCGGAAGGGAAGGAGCACCATTTGACTTTTTCCAACCAAAATTGGCTGGAATTGAGATTGGATGCCATGTTGCATTTGGAGAGCCCCTGATGTGCCTAAACAGTGGAAACCCCCCACAAATGACCCCATTTGGGAAACTAGACCCCCTAAGGAACTTATCTAGATCTTTGGTGAGCAATTTGAACCCTCAAGTGCTTCACACAAGTTTATAACGTAGAGCCGTAAAATTTAAAAATCATATTTTTTCCACAAAAATGATCTTTTCACCCCAATTTTTATTTTTCCAAGGGTAACAAGACTCCAAAAGTTATTGTGCAATTTGTCCTGAGTACACTGATACCCCATATGTGGGGGTATACCACTGTTTGGGTGCATGGCAGAGTTTGGAAGGGAAGGAGCGCCATCTCACTTTTTCAACGCAGAATTGGCTGGACGCCATGTCGTGTTTGGAGAGCTCCTGATCTGCCTAAACAGTGGAAACCCCCCACAAATGACACCATTTTGGAAACTAGACCCCTCAAGGAACTTATCTAGATGTGTGGTGAGAACTTTGAACCCCAGGTGTTTCACTAAAGTTTATAACGTACAGCCTTAAAATAAAAAATCCTTTTTTTTTTTTACAAAAATGATTTTTTCGCCCCCAATATTTTATTTTCACAAGGGTAACAGAAGAAATTGGAACCCAAAAGTTGTTGTCCAATTTGTCCTGAGTACGCTGATACCCAATATGTAGGAGAAAACTACTGTATGGGTGCACGTCAGGGCTCGGAAGGGAAGTAGTGACGTTTTGGATTGCAGACTTTGATGGAATGGTCTGGGGGCGTCATGTCGTATTTGGAGAGCCCCTGATACGCCTAAACAGTGGAAACCCCCCACAAGTGACCCCATTTTGGAAAATAGACCCCACAAGGAACTTATCTAGATGTGTGGTGAGCACTTTGAACCCCGAAGTGCTTCACAGAAGTTTATAACGCACAGCCGTAAAAATAAAAAATCCTTTTTTTTTTTACAAAAATGATTTTTTCGCCCCCAATATTTTATTTTCACAAGGGTAACAGGAGAAATTGGACCCCAAAAGTTGTTGTCCAATTTGTCCTGAGTACGCTGATACCCAATATGTGGGAGAAAACTACTGTATGGGCGCATGTCAGGGCTCGGAAAGGGAAGTAGTGACGTTTTGGATTGCAGACTTTGATGGAATGGTCTGGGGGCGTCATGTCGCATTTGGAGAGCCCCTGATGCGCCTAAACAGTGGAAACCCCCCACAAGTGACCCCATTTTGGAAAATAGACCTCACAAGGAACTTACCTAGATGTGTGGTGAGCACTTTGAACCCCGAAGTGCTTCACAGAAGTTTATAACGCACAGCCGTAAAAATAAAAAATCCTTTTTTTTTTACAAAAATGATTTTTTCGCCCCCAATATTTTATTTTCACAAGGGCAACAGGAGAAATTGGACCCCAAAAGTTGTTGTCCAATTTGTCCTGAGTACGCTGATACCCAATATGTGGGAGAAAACTACTGTATGGGCGCATGTCAGGGCTCGGAAAGGGAAGTAGTGACGTTTTGGATTGCAGACTTTGATGGAATGGTCTGGGGGCGTCATGTCGCATTTGGAGAGCCCCTGATGCGCCTAAACAGTGGAAATCCCCAACAAGTGACCCCATTTTGGAAAATAGACCCCACAAGGAACTTATTTAGATGTGTGGTGAGCGCTATGAAGCCCCAAGTGCTTCACAGAAGTTTATAATGTACAGCCGTAAAAACAAAAAAATCTTATTTTTTTTACAAAAATAATATTTTCGCCCCCAGTTTTTTATTTTCCCAAGGGTAACAGAAGAAATAGGACAAATTTCACAATAACTCTTGGGGTCCAGAGTACGCTGATACCCCATATGTGGGGATAAACTACTGTTTGGACGCATGGCAGAGCTCAGAAGTGAAGGAACACCGTTTGACTTTTTCAACGCAGAATTGGCTGGAATGGAGATCAGACGCCATGTCACATTTGGAGAGCCCCTGATGTGCCTAAACAGCGGAAACCCCCCAATTCTAACTCCAACCCTAACCCAACACACCCCTAACCCTAGTCCCAACCCTAATCCCAACCCTAACCCTAATCCTAACTCTAACCCTAATCCTAACTTTAGCGCCAACCCTAACCCTAACTTTAGCCGAAACCCTAACCCTAACCCTAATGGGAAAATGGAAATAAATACATTTTTTTATTTTATTATTTTTCCCTAACTAAGGGGGTGATAAAGGGGGTTTGATTTACTATTTATAGCGGTTTTTATGATTGGCAGCTGTCACGCTAAAAGACGCTTTTTATTGCAAAAAGTAGTTTTTTGCATCGCCACATTTTGAGAGCTATAATTTTTGCATATTTTGGCCCACAATGTCATGTGAGGTCTTAATTTTTGCGGGACGAGGTGACGCTTTTATTGGTACCATTTTTGAGCACGTGACATTTTTTGATCGCTTTTTATTTCGATTTTTGGGAGGTTAGAATGAACAAAAATCAGCAATTCATGAATTTCTTTTGGGTGAGGCGTTTTTATTGTTCCGCGTGTGGTAAAATCGATAAAGCAGTTTTATTCTTCGGGTCAGTACAATTATGGCGATACCTCATTTATATAATTTGTTTATGTTTTGGCGCTTTTATAGAATAAAAACAATTTTATATAAAAAATAATTATTTTTGCATCGCTTTATTCTGCGAGCTATAACTTTTTTATTTTTTTGCTGATGATGCTGTGTGACGGCTCGTTTTTTGCGGGACAAGATGACGTTTTCAGCGGTACCATGTTTATTTATATCCGTCTTTTTGATCGCGTGTTATTCCACTTTTTGTTCAGCGGTATGATGATAAAGCACTGATTTTTTGCTTCGTTTTTATTTTTATTTTTTAAGGGGTTCACAAAAGGGGTTAACTAGTGGGACAGTTTTATAGGGGGGTCGTTACGGACGCGGCGATACCATATATGTGTACTTTTATTGTTTTATGTTTTTTATTTACAATAAGTAATGAATTTATTGGGGAATATTTTTTTTTTTTTTGGATTTTTTTTTACACATGTTTATTTTTACTTTTTTTAACTTTTTTACTTTGTCCCAGGGTGGGACATCACTGTATTTCATCAGATCGCTGGTGTGACAGTGTGCACAGCACTCTGTCACACCAGCGATCGCACAGGCATAGATGCAGGCTTCTCAGTGCCTGCTCTCAGCAGGCACTGAGGAAGCCGCCTCCCTCCAGGACCCCAGCGCCATCTTGGATCCGGGTCCTGGGAGGGAGGAAGCCCTCAGAGCAGCGCGATCACATCGCGCTGGTCTGAGGGTCTCAGGGGGGCGCGCAGGGAGCCCCCTGCCTGCGCGATCCTCCCCTGTGCCCCCAGTACACCGCGATCATGTTTGATCGCGGTGTGCAAGGGGTTAATGTGCCGGGAGCGGTCCGTGACCGCTCCTGACACACAGTCACGGGTGTCAGCTGTGATAATCAGCTGACACCCGGCGGCGATTAGCTGCGCTCCCTCCGGGAGCGCAGCTAATCGCCTATGACGTACTATCCCGTCCATGGTCAGAATGGCACGGGTTTTATGGACGGGATAGTACGTCTAATGTCAGAGAGGGGTTAAGAACCGTGTATAATGGGCTGCGATCTGCCTGATGAAGTTTTTGCCACCATGAACTATTCGTACCCCGAGGGCTGTATTTTACCTGCTGCAGCGTGTAGTAACGCTAGTGATGCGTGGAGCGTGAGCGGTCAGGCGGCTCTGCACAGCGCGGGTACGTTGTGTGGATGCGTGGTTGTGTGTGTGTGTGTGTATATATATATATAGAGTTGTTTTGCATATTATTTTTGCTTTATTCTTTAAGAACCGTGTATAATGAGCAGCTATCTGCCAGATGAGGTTTTCGCTACCTTGAACTATTTGGACCCCGAGGCCTGTATTTCACCAGCTGTCGCTTGTAATGCTTCTAGTGCTGCCGCGCCATGGGATGGCCTTTCAGCACCGGGCATCGAGGGTACGCTGTGTTTCTGCGTGTCTGTATATATACAACTATATATAACACTTAACTATGTGAATTTAAGTGTGTAAGTGAATATTAACTCCTTACAGATGTCGCGATGATGGCGGAGCTGGACTCGCCCGAAATGCCTATGAATCCATGCACTAACAGAGCCCAAGAAGACGTCGCATTTTCTAAAGCTCCTAAAAAGCGGAGCCTGGCGGCGGTCAAGAAAGATAAAGGTACGTGCCGCATGAAAAGCTGTTTTGCCCAAACGGTTGAAGAAAATTGTTGATGCCCCTTCTAATGCTTATTATTATTTATAGCGCGTAAAGTGAAATCTAGGAGCATGATATTTACAAAAGAGAATATACACCTGCTAGTGGAGAACGCCTCAGACGTCCCAGAAACCACTGCTACAAACGTGCAGTCATCATCGTTAACTGGTAAGTGTATATTTTGATATATCAGGATAGTCTTAATACAACGTATGTCACTCTTGTCACACCTAGGATCGCGATGTTCCGCACGTATCCGCTACATGTAGAATCTTTCCTTAAAGATAGTTGTAAAGTCAGATTGACACATATACAATCTCATCCACAGATAAATCTAAAGTCGAGAGAAAAATAACCACGACTCCTCTGCAAACACTACGTCTCAACGAGAACCACGCAGAGCCATTCTTGACGCCGATACAGACACCTATTGGCAGTGATGGCCCACAGCCACAACAGCAGTTCTATCTGATGCCGGGCGTGCTGTCCCATTCAAGCGGCGCGCAACCATCCAGCGGCGCCACGAATGACGCTGAACTATACTCTGAAGTACAGGAGCGGCCACGTAAACACGCGCAGAGAACTACGTGTGCTTCAGAAACATCACCAGTCACATTTTCCGCCATGAATACCACAACCCGACAGACTCGTGAGGCGCTTGACCGTGAGATTGATCAGCTCGCTGATGGTAAGAAGCGCACCGTAGAACCGATCATTATACGGACCACTCATGCTATACAGCCTTTACTGCCATCTGTAACTGAGTCCACTAATTCCACGGGTATTGAACTGTTGGATACCATTAATTTACCCACCACATCTCACACTGCTGTATCTAATCCAGTTAATGTTGTGATGGGGTTAAAGAGAGTGTTAACGACTAAGCATAAAGTGTGTAAAAAGCCGAGGCTTCATACAGATGTGTCTGTAGCTGTTAGCAATACGTGTTCTGCAGCCTCTGTACCTGTTAGCAGTGTGGATTCTGCGGTCTCTTACCTGTTAGCAGTGCAGATTCTGCTGTCTCTGTACCTGTTAACCGTACAGTACTGCGTCTGTACTGTTAGCAGTGCGGATTCTGCGGTCTCTGTGCCTGTTAGCATTGCTGGTTCTGCGGCCACTCTAGCTGTTAACAGTGGGAATTCTGTATCTCCGATCGCTACAGCGCAGATGTATGACGCCATTGGGTGGGCCCCCGCCGGAGCCGCAGTGTTTAAGGAGCAGTTAGATCGTTACTTACGTTACAAAATCTGGCTACCCAAAATAGTGTTTTTCTGTAATACTTTTGAAAGATTGCTGTCTGAAGTAGTCACAACAGATGCCTGTAAGGCCGAGCTATACGCGCTTCGCCTGATGCAAGTAGACACCGAGATACCCGATGGTGCTAACCCGTTATGACTAAATATGATCGGATCGGGCCTGCATAAACCAACTAAAACAGCCCGTTATAATAGGTCCAGAGTTATAAAACGAGCTCTAAAACTACTGGTCAGTGCTCGACGCGCAATATGCGCTAGGCGGGGGGTCGAATCACCTGTCCTGCTATACCACCACAGACACCCCCGGAGCCACCACACACAGATGCTCCTGTCTCACATAGCCATGATGGCCCTGAAAATGACGGTCGTTCCGGTGCACAAAGCTCACAAGCCTCTGCTGCGGATGCTAACTCTGCTGATGATGTGAGGGGATCGGACCATACAGTATTTTTACAACACTTCCATCATCACCAGAGGGACAACCGTAATTTCAGTGCACGCATACATACCGATCATTTTAGGTTTGTAAATTTGGAGCGTGTACGTTCGTTTGTCGAGGCTGTGAACATTGTTCACGACAGTATTCAGTCATTACTGGATAGAGTCATCAGGGACATTGAACCGGGCGACTTTGTGCAGTTAAGGCTTGAAGGTGGCGATGCTTTAGACCCCATTTTCACTACAAAGCAGAGCCGGGAGGATTTTAATTCTGAATCTTTTTTAAATGCTGTTGCTCGCACGCTTCAAAGTAATGCTGAATGCTTGGCAAGCAATACCCTAAAACTAGTCATCACTACCATTAAAAACCGCCGAGGCGGTGTAAAAAACCAGCGAGTCGGTGTAAAAAGACGCTTGAAATCTATAGCGAGCAGCCGAATCATTAAACAAAAGATGCGGTGGCTGTATGATTTTAACAATTACAGTACAAATCTGTGTTTGGCCGCTAGTGTGTGCGCCCTGATTGAGGACGCGGATGTCGGTGATGCGGTTTTACTGAATCGCTCTAAAAACATACACACGACGCTGGGGATTCCAGATGATCGATTAGTGAGTTTTAGTGACATTCCAGCATTTGAGAACTATTTGGGTGTCACCATTAAAGTACTGTACTACAGTCAGGGTGATTGGCGCTACTTTCAGACCGACAATGCAGCTAGTGGTAAAATCGTATACATACTGTTCCATGATAACCACTATTACGGTATCAAGAATATAAAAGGTTTTATCGGTGCTAAGTACTTTTGTGAGCTCTGCAATTCATTGTATAATAAGAAGAACACCCATTCATGTCAATATTTTTGTAAAGCTTGTCAAAGAGTGGATTGTGTGGAGTGTGCAGGTGTACAACAAACTCCACGGTGCCCCGTATGTCGGGTTCATTGTCGCTCTAGTAAGTGTTTAGAGCGCCACAAACAATTAGCTCTGAATGATCCACCGTTCTGCAGGCTTAAAATATTTTGTGATGAGTGCCATCGCTTTGTGTTCAGGAATAGCGAGGGCGTGCATGAATGTGTGGGGCTACGTTGCACCGTATGTCGTGCGCGTGTAAATAAATTTGACGCCCACCTCTGTTACATGCGGCGCTATGTACCGGAGGACGAAACAGATTGTTATATCTTTTACGATTTTGAATGTATGCAAGAGACAGGCACACACATCCCAAATTACATTTATGCCACAACTCTGAGTGGTGAACAGTCCTGGGAGTTTGAAGGTGATAGTTGTACGCACGACTTTCTACTGTTCTTTACCAGCGGGAAATTTTCAGGGTATACATTTATAGCCCACAATGCAGGGCGCTATGATTCTTACTTTATTGTTAAGGAGCTGATTTTTGAAAAGCTACAGGTAAAGCTGATAGCCCAAGGTGGCCGCCTCTTGTGTGTGACGGTGCCCGATTTGTCTATAAGATTCATAGATTCGCTAAATTTTATCCCCATGAAGCTCAGTAAATTACCTCAGGCCATGGGCTTTTCAGGTGCCAAAGGTCATTTTCCACACTTTTTTAACACCCGTGAAAACCAAAGCTATGTAGGTCCCATACCCGATGTGAAATATTATGGGTTGGAGTACATGGCCCCGGATGAGAAGGTAGAGTTCCTGTCCTGGCATGAGGGCCAGAAACACACAGTTTTTGACTTCAAGTGTGAACTAAAATCATACTGCAAACAGGATGTTGAAATTTTGAGACGCGCCTGTGAGATCTATAGAGAACGCATTATGGAAATGACGCTGAAAAGTGTTAAAAAATACTGTGACATTCAAAAAGAAATGGTTGTGGAGAGCAGCTGTATTGACCCATTTCAGCTCATCACCCTGGCCTCTGTATGTATGTCAATGTATCGGTTTAAATTTCTACCAGAAAAAACGATCGCCATTTTACCGGGTGATAATTATCACAAGACGAAAAAGCGCTACTCATCCGCCGCTATACAATGGCTCATGTATGTAGCGCATACCGAGAACATTGACATTCAGCATGCCTTAAGAGGGGGTGAGAAACAACTCGGGCAGTATTTTCTAGATGGTTATGCCTATGTTAACGGCCAGCACATAGCTTTTGAATTTCAAGGCTGTTTTTTCCACGAATGCCCGTCGTGCTATAATGAGAATGATACAAATAAAGTTACAAACACCACCTACGGTCAGTTATATCATGCCTTTTTAGCTAAAAAGCGCTACCTGCAGCTGCGCGGGTACACCATAAGAGTGATATGGGAGCACGAGTGGCGTGAAATGGCTAAAAACGATTCTAACCTCCAGGCATTTCTCCAGCAAATGGCTTTCCCTGCTCCCTTAGACCCCCGCGATGCGCTTTATGGGGGTCGAACTAACGCTATTAAGCTCTATCACCAGGTGGAAGCTGGTGAGACTTTACATTACTACGACTTCACCAGTCTGTACCCCTTTGTAAACAAAACTAAAACATACCCTGTAGGTCACCCCGACATCATCTATGACAACTTTGGTTTCATTAAAAAATACTTTGGCTTAGCTAGAGTCAAGGTCTATCCCCCGAGAGATTTTTTTTTTCCCGTTCTACCTGTAAAACTCGACAAAAAATTGATGTTCCCCCTTTGCTATACATGCGCTGTAAATTCAGAGGCAGAGGAGTGCCGTCATAGTGATGAAGAACGCTCCCTGACAGGTACCTGGTGCACCATAGAGCTCGAGCTGGCGATAGATAAAGGGTACCGAATCGCACGCATCTATGAAATATGGCATTTCCCAAACACCAGCGATGATCTGTTTGCCCCCTACATTAAATTACACCTTAGGGATAAGCAGGAGGCTTCAGGGTATCCTAGCTGGTGCACTGATGATACCAAGAAAAAGCAGTACATTGACAGTTTTCTTGAAAAAGAGGGTGTACGGTTACGACCTGAAAATATAGCCGTCAACCCCGCTAAAAGGCAGATCTCCAAACTTTTCTTAAATTCTTTATGGGGAAAGTTTGCTCAGAAGGCCAATCTACCAAGCACCAAGATTGTTAGGGATCCTGATGAGCTTTTTAGGTATCTCTTCCTGCCCCACTATGACATTTCTACGCTGGATTTTATCGATGACGAAACCGCTACCATTAACTGGAAATATGCGGAGGGGCACCACACAGTCAACAGAAACACAAACATCTTTATAGCCTGCTTTACCACCGCGTATGCGCGGCTAGAGCTCTATTCTTTGCTGGACAGGCTGCAGGAGAGGTGCCTTTATCACAACACAGATTCAGTTATTTTTGTGCACAGGGAAGGTGAGTGGCAGCCGCCTCTAGGCGATTACCTGGGGGAATTGACGAGTGAGATACCCGAGGGCACATACATCACAGAGTTTGTTTCTGCAGGGCCCAAAACTTACGGGTACAAGCTCAACACAGGGAAGACTGTCTTAAAAGTGAAGGGAATAACGCTAAATGTTGGTAACTCGCAATCTATCAATTTTAGCAGTCTGAAAGATCTAGTTCTGGACTACCCCCGTAATTCAGACGCAGAAACTCAGAAGCGCATCGTCGTACAGCAACAGGGCATTGTGAGAGATAAAAAATATTGGAATATTGAATCCCGTGTCCTACAAAAGACCCAGAAGTGTGTCTACACAAAGCGTCGACTACTAGACGAATTCACCACACTGCCGTACGGCTATTAGCACAGTATTGTGATGGACACGAGGCTACAACACCCGCTCTCGTGCATTCTAGCGGGGCCGTCTAATTCTGGAAAGAGTTATTTTGTAAAACAATTGCTGTATAATATTGAAAGTAGTTTTTCTCACAAGCCGGATAATATTGTTTGGTTTTATTCATGCTGGCAGAAACTATATGATGAAATCTCTCTCTCTTTTCCCAACACCAGATTTGTGGAGGGTCTGCCGAATACATTCGTAGATGATGAATTATTCCCACCGGGCAAGGTGAATTTGGCGATTGTTGATGATCTCATGGATAGCGCTAGCGATAATTGTGAGATAGAAAAAGCGTTCACCAAGTATGTGCACCACAGAAATCTCAGTATTTTCTACCTGGTACAAAACATATTTTGTCAGGGTAAGAAAAGCCGCACCATAAATTTAAACACAAAGTACATGGTTCTCTTTAATAATCCTCGAGATAAATTACAAATTTTAACACTAGCTCGGCAGATGTACCCCGGAAAAACATGTTTTTTCCTAGAAGCCTTTGAGGATGCTACGCGGGAGCCTTATGGGTATTTGCTGGTCGATTTGAGAGCTAATACACCGGAGGATCACCGCTTACGGACGGGGTTGTTTCCACTGGCGTTACCAGCTGTCTATGTGCAGAAGAAAACCTCTTCTAAAAAGTGAATTTTATGCGGGCTCGCACATTCAACGCTGTGTGCGGTGTGCTGTAAAGATGTCCGAGAGACTCCGGCATAACTGGGCTCTCTTAAAAACCCTGGTGAAGGCAACCCCATCCGTCCGGAAATCTATTTTGCGCAATGCGAGCGTGGATTTAATCACCGCTATAGGCGAGATTGCTTTAAACATCTTAAAAGGCAGAATCCCGTTGAAAGAGCGCCAAAAAGGCATACTGAAGAAGTGGCGTAAAGCTATAAGAACCATGAGCGATAGAGCGCAGTCCATAAAGAAAAAGAAACGGGTACTGAATCAGACCGGTGGCTTTATCAGTCCTCTTTTAGGCTTTGCAATACCCATAATAACGAGTCTGCTCGCGGGCAAATAATGGAGCATGCTGAGAAAATGTATCTAGTCCCCAAACAGGAGCTACATAAGCTAAGGACACCAATCCCCGAGAGCATACGAGAAACTGCTATTCGACGCCTCGATGATGAAATTAACTCCGTTTTACAGCGACGCGACATCCCCGACGATGTGAAAATTAAAATGTATAGCACCGTGCTGGAGCGCTACTTGGTACATACGAAACGCAGTTCGAAAGAATTAACAACTTTAAATCTCGTTAGCCCTCAGGCTCCTGAGCATCAACAGCCGCCAAATACAGACACCGATAAAAAAAATCATGAGATCGCTGAAATTGTAGGTCATATAAACCAAAGATATAAAAAGAATGCTGAATTTTTACTAAACAGACTACTCCAGAATAAGAGTGTGACAGACTGGAATGATAAAGACGAATTTATTTTCAAAGGCTCTGTAATACCCGGGTCTAACTTAGTGGATTTAGTACGTAGTACAACGCAGAGTCACGCTCTGACCATCAGGAATTTACCTAGGGGTTGGGAATCGTTTATGCGGGCTATGGCCGAGCTGAATATACCCTCTACTGTTGTGGGTAATCACACTACTAGACAACATTTAGACGAATTAAAAATGAGCTCCAGCGCTGGTGTATCTACACCGATGAGGTTAGACCCCGCACCCCGTACAATTCATTCCCTGCACTCGCCGTCATTAGGCACCACAAAGGGAACTCTACTACCTAAAAAAAGGTCTCTACCGATACTGCCAGCCATGTGGCTCACGATGTAGCCTATGTACTTGTTAATTATCTATTTTATCGTGTGTGTGCTGCTATTTGTTAATTGTGCATGTGACACTTTTTATATCATTCTGTATGTACTTTTAAATGCTTGAAATGTCTTTGAGCTGTATTTATTACAATAAAATCTTGTAACCTTGTTTTTACAACACCGTGTCATTGCTTTTTTTTTAAAAATACGAATAAACCATTCTGTAATATTGTAACACGGCCATATACAAATATGCCCGTACAATGAGACGTGGTTATAAGTCTCGTCAGTTTTAAACATGCCCCAACATGCCTGGGGCTATACACAACACAACACAAGCCTTAGATACACGGCCAAGCTAAAAATATATATACTGAATAAAACTATAAGTTGAGCGTCATAATTCCAAATTCCACCACAATAGTGTTTTACATGCATTTACTGGGTCCTTAAAAGTTTCTCACCACAAAAAAGATCAAGATTCACTCTTTAATTCACTAAAAATCATTATATACTAGTTATATACAGAAGTCTGTATTTAACTAGAACTCCTTATACATTTACTGGGGCCCTTAAAAGTTTCTTCCTGAGACTTATAAAATCAAGAATCGCTCTTTAATACAGTAAAACTCCACAGACTAATCTAATCCAGTGGATAAAATATCAATAGAGACGAATAAATCACTTTGATTGAAATTCACAAATCCAGCAGACCAGATTTCCCAGCCTGAGCAAAGTTCAGCCAGGGGGCATGACGACCTGGATCAATCTGACAGGGAGACGGATTAAATGATAGGGGGCGTGTCGACCTGCCAGATTTGAGTTTGACGAATACTGGGGTCCCTATACTACTGTTGGGGTAATTTTAAATCTCCTATATATTTCAGCAGTAACACACACGCTCACAGATTCAGTATGGATTACACCAGAATATGAAAAGCAGAAAAAGTGTACTGTATCAGTAGCGTACAGCTGTATACAGTGTTGGGGTAATTTTAAATCTCCGTATATATTTCAGGAGTAACACACACGCTCACAGGCTCAGTATGGAGTAGACCAGAATATGAAAAGCAGAAAAAGTGTACTGTATCAGTAGCGTACAGCTGTATACAGTGTTGGGGTAATTTTAAATCTCCTTATATATTTCAGGAGTAACACACACGCTCACAGGCTCAGTATGGATTATACCAGAATATAAAAAGCAGAAAAAATGTACTGTATCAGTAGCATATAGCTGTATTCAGTGATGAGGTAATTTTAAATCTCCGTATATATTTCAGGAGTAACACACAGACACTCACAGGCTCAGTTTGGAGTAGACCAGAATATGAAAAGCATAAAAAGTGTATTGTATCAGTAGCGTACTGCTGTATACAGTGTACAGTAGAGGTAGTTTTAAATCTCCGTATATATTTCAGGAGTAACACACAGACGCTCACAGTCTCAGTATGGATTACACCAGAAAATGAAAAGCAGAAAAAGTGTACTGTATCACTAGCGTACAGCTGTATACAGTGATGGGGTAATTTTAAATCTCCGTACATATTTCAAAAGTTACACACAGACGCTCATAGGCTCAGTATGGAGTAAAACAGAATAACAGAATATGAAAAGCATAAAAAGTGTACTGTAACAGTAGCGTACAGCTGTATACAGTGTTGGGGTAATTTGAAATCTCCGTATATATTTCAGGAGTAACACACATGCTCAGTATTGATTACACCAGAATATGAAAAGCAGAAAAAGTGTACTGTATCAGTAGTGTACAGCTGTATACAGTGTTGGGGTAATTTAAATCTCCTATATATTTCAGCAGTAACACACACGCTCACAGACTCAGTATGGATTACACCAGAATATGAAAAGCAGAAAAAGTGTACTGTATCAGTAGCGTACAGCTGTATACAGTGTTGGGGTAATTTTAAATCTCCGTATATATTTCAGGAGTAACACACACGCTCACAGGCTCAGTATGGAGTAGACCAGAATTTGAAAAGCATAAAAAGTGTACTATATCAGTAGCATACAGCTGTATACAGTGTTGGGGTAATTTTTAATCTCCGTATATATTTCAGGAGTAACACAGACGCTCACAGGCTCAGTATGCAGTAGACCAGAATATGAAAAGCATAAAAAGTGTATGTATCAGTAGCGTACTGCTGTATACAGTGTTGGGGTAGTTTTAAATCTCGTATATATTTCAGGAGTAACACACAGACGCTCACAGTCCCAGTATGGAGTAGACCAGAATATGAAAAGCAAAAAGTGTACTGTAACAGTTGCGTACTGCTGCATAAAGTGTTGGGGTTATTTTTAATCTCCGTATATATTTCAAAAGTAACACACAGACGCTCTTAGGCTCAGTGTGGAGTAGAACAGAATATGAAAAGCATAAAAAGTGTACTGTATCAGTAGCGTACAGCTGTATACAGTGTTGAGGTAATGTTAGGGGTCGAGTTCCCGCTTCTGCACAAAGGGAATCTCGAGCCTGCTGCGGTCTCCCATCCGTCTCCGGCCGCAGTGGGACTCTGCTCAGCTTAGATGTCGGTCCCAGCATCTCGCCCAGTCTAACATTTTGCAGAGGATTACTGCTGCTCCTCCAGACTCTGCTATTGTAGCCAGTACTGGTTAGTGGCGAGCAGACATCTTTAGGACAAAGTCCTTGCTTTCCCCTTCTGAGCATGCCCAGAGTAAGATCTCTCATTGGAGATCAGGGGTCACATGCTCAGGTACTGCAGCAGCTCCTATTGGTCCACCAGGAAGGTA
Organism: Oophaga sylvatica; assembly: GCA_033576555.1. Classification (NCBI taxonomy): domain Eukaryota; kingdom Metazoa; phylum Chordata; class Amphibia; order Anura; family Dendrobatidae; genus Oophaga; species Oophaga sylvatica. Next base: position 53,070 of record JARQOD010001645.1, read on the forward strand.
TTGAAACCACTTGTGTTCTGGAGCAGTTTCCTATTGGTCCTTATCTGGCATGCCCTGTAGTTGCTACTATAAAAGGGTGGCATGGTCGTGCCGCCATGCGCTAGTATCAATCACATTATGTGCTTTACGCCAGGGTGATCTTGCACGCATGTGTTAGGGCTTGGCTGAAATAAGCCCCTAGAATACCGGCACCTCTGTTGAGGAGATTGTATGCATGTGTTTAGGGCTCGGCTGAAATAAGCCCCTAGAATACTGGCTTCTCCGGTGAGGAGACTATCTGATTGCTTTGCTGATTGCGTTACTACGGACAGCTGTCCGCACAGCAGTTGTCTGTGCATACCTGTGGAGTTAACAGGACACAGTCCATATTTCTGCGTTGCTACCTTAGCGACTCTGTGGCGTAACAAAGTTTGCTTATACCGCCATATAGGGCCACAGTGTCCATAGTTGCGACTCTGTGAAGTAACAGAGTTCGCCATACCGACATCCTACTAGCAGCAGGCTCTGCCTGCACGGTGGACCTTGGGCTGCGAACGCACTTATTATTTATATTAATTTTGTGCGTTCCGCCAGCCCTAACATAATACTAGCGCCAGGGTCTGGCTAGTAAAATGGCGGACGATCAGCGTCTACTGCAGGACATCCAGCAGCTGAAGGGTAGGTTGGCGGCTCCTGAGCGCACAACCTCAGCTGTGGATGTTACCGCAGTCGCTGTTCAGGCTGCTAGCATGGCCGCAGTCAGTGTGTCCACTGCCACCTCTGTTCCCACATTATCCCACCTCCCACTTCCAGACAAGTTCCAGGCTGAAAGTTTCCCCACGGATCGGGCACAAGTGGGCTTTGTAATATCTCTTCTGTCGGGCAGAGCGTTGGAGTGGGCAACGCTGATGTGGGAGCATGACGACCGTGTGGTGCGGATTGCTCCTCGTTTTCTGGAGGCTCTATAAAAGGTCTTTCTAGGACCTCAGGTCACCCACGATGCGGCGCTCCAACTCCTGGCAAGTTCACAGGGTTCGTCCTTTGTCAGCTGTTTTGCTGTCCAATTACGGACTCTGTCCTCGGAGTTGGACTAGCCAGATAAAGTCCTCATTCCCGTGTTTTGGAGAGGACTAGTGGGCCATGTGAAAGACGCCTTGGCTACCAGGGAGATTCCCGCCACACTGTAGAAGCTTATCGCCATATCTACCAGCATCGACCTCGGTTTTCACGAGCGGAGGTTGGAGCGGTCCCAGTGTAGGCAGAGGTTCCGGCTGGCTCCCACCTTCGCCAGACCTCTGGAATCTTTCAGCAAGGCGCCCGACTCCCATGAGTCAATGAAGGTTTCTTAAGCAGGACCTAAGTCCCAGGCCGCTCGAGTACCCGTGGTCTGTAACATCTGCCAGCAGTTAGGACATTATGCCAACAAATGTCCACAGCGGTCGGGAAAACGGTGGCGTCTAGTGATCTTGGGAGGAGGTTCACTAGACACTGCGGCATTTTCCACCAAGTTGTCCTTTTAGGGGACAATTACTGCAGGTCCATCCACTCTCACCGCCGAGCTCTGTGTGGATTCTGGAGCCGAGGGGAATTTCATGTCCTCTGCCTTTGCTCTCCATCACACTATACCTCTGGTGATGCTCGCCAAACCGGTGACTGTGCGTGTAGTGAATGGATCAACTCTGCCCTCACAAATCACTCACCAGACTATCCCTCTCACGTTTTCTATGTCCCCTTCCCATCAGGAGAGTATTTCTTTTCTTGTCCTGCCCGAGGGAATAGACGAGGTGTTGCTGAGAGTACCTTGGCTCCGTCACCACTCTCCCCATATTGAGTGGTCCTCTGGGAGGATACTGGGTTTGAGTGATTCATGTAGAGGCAGGTGTGTCAGGGAGTGCGTTCAGGTCACCACCACAGAGATACCTGTAGATCTCACTTCTCTCCTCCCCGTGTTATTGGTCATACGCAGACGTTTTCTCCAAGAAGGCGGCGGAGACTCTTCCACCTCATCGCCCCTAAGACTGTCCTATTGATCTCTTGTCTGGAGCAGAACCTCCTCGGGGAAGAGTCTATCTCCTCTTGCTTCCTGAGACGGAGGCCATGTCCCAGTATATCCAGGAGAATCTGGTAAGAGGGTTCACTAGGAAGTCGGTGTCACCAGCAGGGGCGGGGTTCTTCTTCGTGCAAAAGAAGAATGGAGAATTACGTCCATGTATTGACTACAGGGGTCTCAACGCCATCACCGTCAAGAACAAGTACCCGTTGCCCCTAATCTCTGAGCTCTTTGATAGGCTCCGAGGAGCAAGGGTATTTACCAAGCTAAATCTACGTGGTGCCTATAACCTAATTCGCATCCGTGAGGGGGACGAGTGGAAGACAGCTTTTAATACCAGGGATGGGCATTATGAATACCTGGTGATGCCCTTCGGGCTCTGTAATGCTCCCGCTGTTTTCCAAGACTTTGTTAATGACATCTTCCGGGATATGCTTTCCACCTCTGTAGTAGTCTATCTGGATGATATTCTCATCTTTTCACCAGATATAGACTCTCACTGGAGGGATGTCAACAAAGTCTTCGACCTCTTACTGGCAAACTCCCTCTATGCCAAGCTGGAGAAATGTGTGTTTGAGCAGGAGTCCTTACCTTTCCTGGGCTATATCATCTCCGCCCAGGGATTGGCTATGGATCCTGCCAAACTACAGGCTGTAATGGACTGGCAAGAACCCCATTCTCTTAAAGCGGTGCAGCGCTTTATGGGGTTCATTAATTATTATTATCAGTTCATCCCCCATTTCTCGACTTTGGTAGCTCCCTTGGTAGCCCTCACCAAGAAGGGAGCAAATCCCAAGTTGTGGTGTGAGGAGGTCTCCAAGGCGTTCTCTTCCATCAAGTCGCATTTTGCCAGTGCTCCCATATTACATCGCCCCAATGTTGATTAGCCGTTATTTTAGAGGTGGACGCCTCTTCTGTTTGTGCTGGAGCAGTCCTTTATCAAAAGGATGCTCAAGGTCGGAAGCATCCCTGCTTCTTCTTTTCTAAGACCTTTACACCAGCAGAGAGGAATTATTCCATCGGGGACAGGGATTGGCTGGCTATGAAGTTGGCCTTCTCTGAGTGGAGACATCTTCTGGAGGGAGCTCATTTTCCCTTCCAAGTCTTCACCGACCACAAGAACTTGGTATATTTGCAAACGGCTCAGCGGCTAAATTCTCGCCAGGGCAGATGGTCCCTATTCTTCTCTTGGTTTCATTTCACCCACCATTTTCTCTCCGGTGAGAAGAATGTTCGGGCAGACGCTCTCTCTTGCTCCTTAGTGTCATCAGAGGAGGAGGATGAGGAGCCTCGGCTTATTGACCCCGAAGAGAGCCTGAGAACTGTAGCCCCTGTGTCATGGAAATATATATGTATTCCATATATTCAAAGTATATTCACATATATGTATTCACAGTTCACAGTTAGATAGATCTCACTTGCTAAAAAACCCTGTGCTCACATATTTCTAGGCCAGCTATAATCAGTCGTTTTAAAGAAATCTGGCCTTCATAAGAGGCCTTCGTAAAGGAACAAATGCATGAAGTACAAAATGTCCTATTAGATATCTGTTGTTTACATTATAGTTATGCAAGGCAACTAGGTCACAAGAATATAAACAATAATTCTGCAACTTCAGCTCTTTTAATCATGATTATCATAATTATCATATTTACACTAGAACAGCCAATAATCTAGCAGCTTTTAATTGTATGTTAATTGACTAACCAGCCCCTTTTTGTAAACGTATAAAACCTTGAATGAATAATAAATGTATGTCTTTGACGAACTGTTATACTGACACTTTCGTGTGGACAGTCCTCATTTCATTCTGAGCGCTCAAAAAGACATTATATAGAGATTTGGACATGGCAAGCAGCAAACACAGGATATTTTTATCCTAATTAAATTTCTATATCAGTTGGCGCCTGCACGCGGGGCATTGGACGAAACGCACGAGGACTCGGCCGACCGGAGAGACGGGGGTGTTGGCCCTGGCCTTGGCACACGGGACGGAGACTGCAGCTCCATCAGTAAGGTAAGAAAACTTTGTCATCTTACCTGAATGTTCCCTGTGCCTAGTCCTAGCCTACACTTCCAGCCGGTCGGACGTGGTCATCACCGCATTCCCAGGTTGTGTAAAAAGTCCATACCCTTATCCAAAAGCCCTGGGATATAAGCCGAGTTGGTTGCTGCTGTGCTGTATATGTTTCATGTTTTATGTGAACCGGGAGAAAGTTGGAACGGTGACTGTGTTTTTGCTTGCTGATCTCTGGGGCTGTATAGCAAAAGACAATTGCTGCATAAGTTCCCGCAGTAAACTTTCATGCACCGGGAGGCCATCCCAGTCAAATCAGACGTGAAGGGCGGGAGCTTTGGTTTGGATAAGTCCACGCAGATATTCTTCACATATTGGAGGGAGGTTATCCCAAAAAAAATCCAGTTGTGGAAGCGAGGGCTTTGTTTGGTTAAGTTTCTGCAGTAAACTTTCACGCACTGGGAGGCCATCCCAGTCAAATCAGACGTGAAGGGCAGAAGCTTTGTTTGGATAAGTTCTCACAATAATTGTCCACGCACCGGGAGGCCATCCCAGTCAAATCAGACGTGGATAGTGAGAATTTTGATGAAGGCTATTGCAGATTACTGTGACCGGCGCACCGGCCAGGGCTACGGTACAGAGCGATAGAACCTTGAGCCTCACCGCGCTCAGTGCAATTGGTGAGTTATCAGTTACCAGAGCAGCTTGTATGTGTCACAGATCATAAAAAGAGGGATTCGTATTCTCCCGGGTGTCTGTCTCATTGTCTGTATCAGGTACTGTCGCTTTAAATCACATCTCCGTGCGCTCTGTCAGTAACTCATTCAGAGCAGTGTGCTGGCTGCAGCAGCGAGAAAACCCTTTGACCCCCCCTCCTCTGCTAATCACGTTATCAGGCATTCTGTTTCTTGGCTTTGATTTTTATTTTTTAAGCTAGTTTTTTTGGCTACAGGTTTTAACGTGAGAATTATCAGGCATTCAGACTGAACTATATTCATTTTTTGCTATTCTGAGGAATAATAATTTTTTTTTTTGTTACGTGATTTCAGTGCCTATAGAGACAGCAAGCAGAGATATAAGGAAGCAGCCAGCTGACATTCCAGAGATTTTTAATTAGCTGTTTTAGTAACAAGGGTTGTTTTTCAGAGTTTTATGATTAATACGGTTTTTCTTTTCTCCCCTTTTTGGTGAATTTATTTATTTATTTTTTTTTTTTTTTTTTTTTTCTAGAGGTTTTTTTTACTAAATCTAACTTTTGTTTTTAAAATTTTTCTTTTAAGTACATTTTTAAATGATTTTGGAGAGATTTTTTCTCTAAGCAATTTATTTTAGAGCTTTATTTCTCCAGCCATTTTTTTTTTCTACAAGCTTGCCTTAGAACAAGGTCACATAGATAAGGAGAATTACAGGCTGTGGGAGAGAGCAGACACAAACTACGCAGTGGTCTGAGCAGCCCCTCCCGTCGGGCATTCGGCGAGGAAATATATATATTTTTTTTTTATGTGAATAAGTTTGAAAAGGTGTTAAATCATCTGTGAGAAAAAGATCACTGACATGTCACAAGAGCAGAATTCAGAGTCACACACATCACATGTGCATCATGTGGAGACACGGGACAGGTGTAGGCTGCTCTCATTGAGTAAGGAGCCTTGTACAGGGAAAAACGCTCCCCGCCTCTCTCCACAGGGAGAAGGCATTTTTGTTTCAACCATCCCCTCTCAAGAGTCACAGGGGGGACACCCTCTCCTTTTTCTTCTCTCAGTCCCTTTCTCTTTCTTCTTCAGACTTTTCTCCTCTTTCCTCGCTGCCATCCCTCTCATTCCTTCTTTTCCCTCCATCACATCTCTAACACATCCATTTTCTTCATCTTCCTCTTCTTCTATCTTTTCCTCTCCAACTCTCAAATCTTGTTCTTCATTTTCTTCTACTTCTCCCCCTCCATCTTTCTTCTCTCTCTCTCTCTCTCTCCTCCATCTTTCTCTCTTTTCCCCCTTTCACTCTTCTCTCCCTCCCCTCCTCTTTCTCTCGCTCCTCCCTCACACCTCCCTTCTCTTCCTCTTTTTTCTACTTCGTCATCAACTGTGTCAACGCCCAATCCAAGCAATGTGGTGTCCCTGTATTCAGTGTCTCCAGCACAGGGCACCTTGTCTATCCCAAGCACAGTACAAACATTGCCAGTCATTATATCAGGAGAAGAAAGTGCAGATCTCCCTACACAAAACGCTACATGTAGCCCCCAGACACAACAGTCCACTGCTAGGGCTTCACAGGGGAGTGGTATAGCTACAGGGCTGCTAGCATGGAACCATGACATTGATCCACCGCAGCCTCAGCAAGGAAGTGGGAAATCCCCATGCAGCAAGACAACTTTAAAGCCCAAATCTCACCCAGTGTATGCACCAAGTACACCATGTCACTTCTTATCTGATGAAGATGAAGATGCAACGTCACACATGCTGCCCAATACTAGGGAAGAAAACACACAAGCACCAATAGAGCAGGGACAGGTAGAGGCACCATCCTATGAGCCCTTCATCCCAAGCCAGGTGATCAGTATGCTGCCAGACCCAGGGATACACCCCATGCTATTTTGCCAAAAAATGCAGCAGATCCAGCGAACGTATGCAGCAGCCTGGACTGATCTCTGGACCGTAATGGAAATAAAAGCAGGTGATGCATTCTGGCCAATTATGAGAGAACACTTCAAGCATCCAGCAGAGTTAGATGCGTATGCCTGGGAGACAGGACCAAAGCTAATTGAGCAACTCAGAGAATGGGCCAAAAGCAGACTGACAGGACAAACTCTCAGCCTACATGTCACGAGTCAAGACAAGACAGAGTCTGTGGAGAAGTTCCATGACAGAGTAATGCAAGTGTTTCAAGATTTGGGCCTCATTACCCATGATCAGACACACAGACGGATGTTGGCACAGGCCTTTGTGCATGGACTGAGAGAACCAATCAGGAAACCACTGGTAGCAGCCAGGCCTGAGTACACGTCAATAGCAATGGATACCCTGCTCACAGTAGCAAAAAGGATTGAGTCCCGCCGGGACAGAAGGAATGTCAAGTGTTACAACTGTGGCGAGTTTGGTCATTTCCGGAACAAGTGCAGAACACTGACTTCACCCAGAAAAAGAAGAAACACAGAAAGCAGTGAAGAACCCCGTCCATAGGACAAGAGCACACCAAGTCCACAAGGAACCCCACCAGTGGGACCAATATCCTGAGAGTGGATGGCGTAGTCATATCTTTTCTTGTGGAACTCCGCAACCTCACCTACCTATCAGAATCTTCTGCTTCCTGCATGGGAATTGATGGTCAAGTCAGATATTTCCAGATTATGAAGCCCTGAGCGTGTGGACTCAGCCAGAACACTCCATCATGTCCAGTTTGTTGTGTAAAAAACCTGCACCCTCAACCTATTGGGAGTGGACCTACTGCAGAAGCTGAAAGCGACCAAAGTGTTCCAGGAAGATGGGACCATGACACTTTCTTCACCCCTGACCCAAGAAGAAACAGGAACCTCAAACAACCACACTGCAGACCTATCACAGGAGGTGCTGGACATAGTACCAGAAAAGCCACTCCATCACCCAGAGTCAAGATGTCTCTGACCAACTGAAGGTCTAAGTGAACTCGCCTAAGAAGACGGCCTGAGAACTTTGACATTGGCCAGGATATTCAACTCAAGAAGGACTCTACTCGCTTCATGGAATGGCAACACCTCATCCAGCTCTAACGCCAGAGGTTCATCTTTTGCAAGCACCAGGAGGTGCCCCCTGCAATCAACCAGTTCACCCAGGCCCTAGACCGGAAAAAGGCCACTCAGCTCTTCAGACTTGTGCACAAATATTGACCTGAGACCGAGCTGGAGAAAAAGAAACTACTGATGGCCCGTGCTGAGAAAAAAGCAGCCGTTTAAGGAGACGTCCCAACAAGAAGACCCCCTGTGACCAGAGCAGGTGCTAACACAGTGACTGTCTTGGTGGAGAACAAGAAAGCCAGCTGGTCGTCATCTCTCATGATGTGGATCCTAGTAGACGGTTTGTTTTCCTGCCAGCTCTGCACCAGCAGATGGGAGTCCCCTGCAGCATACTGAAGGACAAGGCCAAACTGGGCTGCCTCGCCCATCGGAATCAATCCCAGCTTTCCACAGTGAAGAAAAAGACTGTAAACCCCACTGAGTTCAGAATGGTGCAAGGCCTGGAGGCCGCGAAAGAGGCTACGGTATTTGAAACCCCAACAGTGCTGAACCATCACACTCTGCTCTCAAGAGTCCCAGTCACCGCAACGGTATTCACGGTGATCAACCTGGCCAGTACCTTCTTCAGTGTTTCCCCTCCACCTGGAGGCCTGCTTTCACGCACCAGTGCAGTGCATATGGACAATGTTGCCTCAAGGTGCTCAAAACAAGCCCTTTAAGTTTCACCAAGACAATGTCCTCCATCCTCGTCAACTGGATTGCAGAATATGCAAGAGTCACTCTTCTACAACACGTGGATGACCTTCTATTTTGTGTGGTTGACATCAACACCTGCACAGTCTATTCCTTGTCTCTCCTACTCTACCTGGAAGAACAGCAACGCAAGGTCTGGAAGAACAAAGTCCAGTGATGCCAGAAGCAAGTTACATCCCTGGGACACTGTATTGCTCACCAGACGAAACACCTAACAGATGACCGGAAGGCAACTGTGGAGAAGATGGCCACTCCTACGACGCCAAAGACACTGCAAGCCTTCCTTGGTCTGGTGTCATATTGCAGGACCTGGATCCTTGATGCCTCAGTCCTAATGCAGCCTCTGTGCGCTTGCATCAACGCAACCCCGCTCCTTCTATCAGACGCAGCCTTCAACCCATTCAGGAGATTGGAAGAACTCCACAGTCTCAGCGCCAATACCAGGCCTACCTGACTATGAAAAGTCTTTCCGTCTACCTGATGGAAGAAAGAAGATCATGCTACTGGAGTCCTGGCATGGATTCACGGGGGAAAACAGAGACTTTTAGGCTGCCTCTCAGCCCGCTTGGATCCAGTTGCAAGAAGAGCACCCTCCTGCCTGATGGCAGTATCTGCAGCACACACCCTCCTGGACAAGGTTGCTGAAATCACTCTTGGACAGCCACTGGAAACTCTCACTCCACATGACATCTTGGCAATCTTCAATCAAGCTCAACCAACAGTAATCTCTCCACCGCCAGGCATCTTTGTGGCGCCTCTATTGCCTTTGTCTCATAATGTCACTGTCTCCAGACCTACAGTCCTCAGCCCGGCCACTCTACTCCCACTCCCAAGGGGGGATACTTGGATGGCTCCAGAAGAAGTTTCAACACAGGAAGTGCAGTGACCAGCAATCAAGAAATCCTGTGGTCCAGAAGTCTGTTACCTAGCCTGTCAGCCCAGGAAGCAGAATTGATAGCGCTGACGAAGGCCTGCCAGATGGCAGAAGGCAAGACTGCAAACATCTACACGGACTACAGGTACTCGCATGGCATAGCACACGACTTTGGACCCATCTGGGCTACAAGGGACTTCATCACAGCAAACGGGACAACCGTGAAGCATCATGGAGCCTTCAGGGACCTACTGGGTATACTCCAACTTCCAAAATGGTGGCAATTTGAAAAATCAAAGTGCATGGAAAACTGAAAACAGAAGAGGCATGAGGCAATAACATGGCGGACATGGCAGCCAAAGAAGCAGCCAAAGGAAGACAACATGGAGAAGTGGGAGAGGTCGTAGAGCCGGACGGCTACTACATGACGACTGAAGACAAGAAACCTGACAAAAAGACGTCCTGGGATCTGCTCAAGAAGTTACAAGACCAAGCTCCAAAAGGAAAAGAGCTGAATGCGAAAAAAGCAACACGTGAAGAAGGAAGGCTATCAATAATAGACTTCAAACTCTGCCTACCACAAAGTATGCACCCTATGGTGGTCCAATGGGTACATGGACCCACATCCACATATCAAAGACACAGATGAATGATCTGATTGGTGCTTACTGTTTCGCTTCAGGGATCTCCACCCTAACAGCCAAATTCACCAGCAGCTGTCTGACCTGCGGCAAATGCAAGCCTGGACATATGGAAGAAAGACCCCCTCACCTCATCTGGAAAGACCACTCTACCAGCTTCAAAGGATCCAGATAGACCACATCCAGATATCGCCAAGTGAAGGATTCAAATACGCCATTGTGGTCAAAAGAAGTATTTTCAAGATGAACAGAAGCCTTCCAAGTCAGCAAAGACTACTGCAACGAAGCTACTTTCGGAAAATAGTGTGCAGATACGGGGTTCCAGAAATGATAGAAAGTGATCAGGGACCCGCATTCACAGCAAATCTGACACACAAGACCCGATTAGCAGTAGGGTCAGATTTAGGCCTACACACTCCTTACCACCCCCAGAGCAGCAGGAAGGTAGAAAAAAAACTGAACGAAACACTTAAGAATAGAATGCTGAAAAATTGCCCAAGAGACACGCAAACCATGGCATGACACACTCCCTATTGCACTGTTTAGCATAAGGCACACTCCCAGAGACCCAGAAAAGCTGTTTCGTGCCTGCATCTTCTGCTAACAGATAAGACATTTTCTTCTTTTAGATTTTTGGTGCCTGCATTTTGTCCTGCACTTCTGTGGGGGTCTGCCGGGTCCCCTTCGGGGGGCTTATGCTCCTCTCAGTTTAGTTCAGCCACTGTTTGTTCATTTGCCTTTTCCAGTTTTTTCAGTGGTTGCTGTTTAGTTTTTGTTACACCAGAGAACTAATTTAGGTGGTAGAGGTCGTGTGATCTCAGGTGTTTTTGTAATTAGTAGAGTTGGTACTTTTCAGGGTTTTTTGGGGTTGCAGTAAGTGCCTTTCCTATCCTCTTCTATCTAGACAGTTTGGGCCCCAACGTTTGCTCATACTATTTTCTGTCTGTGTCTGTATTTCCTCTTGTTTAACCGCCATTACATGTTTGGGGGCTTCCTATGTTCTTTGGGAATCTGCTCCGGGGCAGATAGCTTTCCTTTTTCTATCTTTAGGTGTAGTTAGCTTCTCAGGCTGTGACGAGGCGTCTAGGACCAACGTAGGAACGCTCCACGGCTGCCTTTAGTTGTGGTGGTTAGTCAGGGTACTGCAATCCCATAGATTCCAACCTCTCTGGTGTATTGCTTTTTTTTTTTTTTGCCTGCTCTCCTCAGCTACCAAATCATAACACTTATGTAATTGAATTGGTCAAAAACTAATGTCCATTCTCGAGTTTTTCTCTTCACTGCCAGATTTGATGATCCTGTCCAAGAGCCCCAGATGACACCAACCTCTGTGTAACTAGAGGGAAAGCCTGTTTGGATCCACGTATCGCATTGCAAGGAAGCTCCCGTACCAGGAGAGACACCTAAGCCATGAAGGATGTCGTGGATGCTCTGACTGACCAGACAGATGACCTACTTGATGAGTTCAAGGCCAGAGACCAAGTTAAAGCAGGATTTGAGTCACTATTGCCACTAGTAACTATAAAAAAAATGTTGATTGGATAAATTACATCTATTATAACCAGCAGAGATTTGTTAACTTCACCATAGATGCTGTAAAAGGTTTGGCAGCACAGTTAGGCCCCACTTCCATTATGGCATTCCAGAATAGAATGGCTTTGGATATGATTCTAGCTGAGAAAGGAGGTGTTTACAAAATGATCAAAGACACCTGTTGCACCTACATCCCAGACAACACTGGCCCAAATGGTAAAGTCACAATGGCAATACAGAAACTTAATGAGTTATCAGAGGAACTGAAACAGAACTCAGGTGTCACTGACACATGGGATCGATACTTTGGGTGGATGAGTGGGTGGCAGAAAATGTTGGCACAGGTTGGGACAGCCATTATGGGGGTTCTCATTTTTGCATTAATTACTGGTTGCTGTGTTATTCCTTGTATCCGCAGGATAATGGAAAAAAATGTTCAGGAGACAACCAATTTGATGCCACTCACCATCTTGGACCTCGCACCAGTCCGGATGGTACTGCCTGGCTTGACCAGATCTCCGAACTACCTCCAGACTGAGAATACACATCCTTGATGAAACATCATATCAACTATGAGATTATGATTGCAAACACATAAACCCCCGACAGGGACAGTCCTCCTGACCGCCCATTTGCGAAAAGTCTGTATTCGGTGGGGGAGGCATGTACTAGGGGTGTCTCAACTCACCGGCAGCATAAAAGAGTTGCAGCGCTTTGGGCCAGGAGCAGGCTTTTAGGGCAAGTGGTATCTAAGGGGGGACTGTCATGGAAATATATATGTATTCCATATATTCAAAGTATATTCACATATATGTATTCACAGTTCACAGTTAGATAGATCTCACTTGCTAAAAAACCCTGTGCTCACATATTTCTAGTCCAGCTATAATCAGTCGTTTTAAAGAAATCTGGCCTTCATAAGAGGCCTTCGTAAAGGAACAAATGCATGAAGTACAAAATGTCCTATTAGATATCTGTTGTTTACATTATAGTTATGCAAGGCAACTAGGTCACAAGAATATAAACAATAATTCTGCAACTTCAGCTCTTTTAATCATGATTATCATAATTATCATATTTACACTAGAACAGCCAATAATCTAGCAGCTTTTAATTGTATGTTAATTGACTAACCAGCCCCTTTTTGTAAACGTATAAAACCTTGAATGAATAATAAATGTATGTCTTTGACGAACTGTTATACTGACACTTTCGTGTGGACAGTCCTCAATTCGTTCTGAGCGCTCAAAAAGACATTATATAGAGATTTGGACATGGCAAGCAGCAAACACAGGATATTTTTATCCTAATTAAATTTCTATATCACCTGTTTCGCTAGAGTCTGTGCCTCCGGGCAAGACTTTTGTGCCCACTAATTTGCAACCGGAGGTACTCTCTTGGGCACACTCGTCCAGGGTGGGTGGACACTTTGGGGCAAAGAGGACAACAGAATTATTGGCGAGGACATACTGGTGGCCACATATGGCCCGTGACGTCAGGGAGTATGTTCAGGCGTGTGTCTCCTGTGCCCGGAACAAGTCCCCTCGACAACGGCCAGCTGGGTTACTTTTTCCTTTGCCGGTGTCAGACAGGCCCTGGGAGATGGTCGGGATGGACTTTGTGGTGGGCTTACCCAAGTCTCGGGGTTGCACTATCATTTGGGTGATCACCGACCACTTCTCCAAAATGGTGCACTTTGTGCCGCTACTAGAGTTGAGCGATACTTTCCGATATCCAAAAGTATCGGAATCGGAATGGTATCGCCGATACACAAAAAATATCGGCGATACCCGATACCGATACCGGAAGTCCCATGTAAGTCTATGGGAACAAAATATCGAAATAAAAAAAACCCCATTCTTGCCTTGTAGGTTAATTGTACATGAAGGAAAACAACAAAGAGTAATGTAGAATGTATTGGGGGAGGTTGAGGAGACATTAAAGGCATAGATGTTTAACCCAATCCAATGGAATAGCATTAATTTTTTTTTTTTAGGAAATACGTTCGGATTGACGAAGAAATTCACAATGTTGTTAACCTTTTTTCTATTTTGTCAAATATGTCTGTTTCACAACTTCCATGGTCTTCACCTTTTTAACTTTTCACACACTTTCTCCTTCATAATCTTCAGCAGCATCATCTTTCTAATCAAATTATTCTTCATCTTCACCTTCTTAATCTTCTAAAACTTCTTGCTATTCATCTTTTTGTTAACATTACTTATATTGTTCTTATTAAACAGTTATTATTCTTCATATTCTACTTCTTCATCTTCTTCCTATTCATCCTTTTCATCATATTCTTATTTGTGACAGACATTCCTGTACTTGTAATCTGTAAAACTCTGAATTTTCATCCTTCCGTTCTTGCTGTCACGAAAGATTTTAATTACAACAGTATTTGTCCGCGTTCAGTTTAGCCTGCAGCAGCATCAGGCATTTTCCAGGGGCACCACGAGGAGGAACGGACTCACCCCCATACACTGCTTAGTCTTCTTCTGCTTAGAATTTAGAGCATATATTTTGCTCTTCATTTTGGTCTTATACTTAATGTTCTTCTGCTTTTTGATCTTCTGCTTATTGTTCTTCTGTCTCTTGTTCTGTATCTTGTAGTTTGTCTTAACCTTCTTTGTCCTGTTGGTGATGGTACAAAAGCCAATGGAAGTAACGAGGACCAGCTGACTGTGCTGGAACCCGGAGGGTCAGCAGAAGGAAAAGAGCCAATGGCACAACGAGGACCAGCTGACGTTACTGGGACACGGTTACTAAGCAGGAGGTACCTGTGCTCCAAAGCACTACCAAGGACCAGCAGACGTTGCTGGAACTCGGATACCGACATGGAGGCACCTAGGCCAAAGGCACTGCGGAGAAACCAGCTGACGGTACTGGAACCCGGATGGGTAGCAGAAGGTACAAGAGCCAATGAAAGTAACGAGGACCAGCTGACTGTGCTGGAACCCGGAGGGTCAGCAGAAGGAAAAGAGCCAATGGCACAACCGAGGACCAGCTGACGTTACTGGGACAGGTTACTAAGCAGGAGGTACCTGTGCTCCAAAGCACTACCAAGGACCAGCAGACGTTGCTGGAACTCGGATACCGACATGGAGGCACCTAGGCCAAAGGCACTGCGGAGAACCAGCTGACGGTACTGGAACCCGGATGGGTAGCAGAAGGTACAAGAGCCAATGAAAGTAACGAGGACCAGCTGACTGTGCTGGAACCCGGAGGGTCAGCAGAAGGAAAAGAGCCAATGGCACAACCGAGGACCAGCTGACGTTACTGGGACAGGGTTACTAAGCAGGAGGTACCTGTGCTCCAAAGCACTACCAAGGACCAGCAGACGTTGCTGGAACTCGGATACCGACATGGAGGCACCTAGGCCAAAGGCACTGCGGAGAACCAGCTGACGGTACTGGAACCCGGATGGGTAGCAGAAGGTACAAGAGCCAATGAAAGTAACGAGGACCAGCTGACTGTGCTGGAACCCGGAGGGTCAGCAGAAGGAAAAGAGCCAATGGCACAACCGAGGACCAGCTGACGTTACTGGGACACGGTTACTAAGCAGGAGGTACCTGTGCTCCAAAGCACTACCAAGGACCAGCAGACGTTGCTGGAACTCGGATACCGACATGGAGGCACCTAGGCCAAAGGCACTGCGGAGAACCAGCTGACGGTACTGGAACCCGGATGGGTAGCAGAAGGTACCCATGGAAATAAAGTGAGGCAGCAGGACTGTTTGCCGTTCACACAGCAGGGAACAGCTGACATTACGAACCCAGTAACACGGAGCAGTGTAGACTGTGCTAACAGCACTTCGAGAAACAACTGGCGTGTTGTAACCCAGGGATGAGAAGAGAACAGGTGAGAGCACAGGACTTTTGCCGTTCAACAGCAGGGGACAGCTGACATTACTGAACCCAGTAACACGGAGCAAGTGTAGACTGTGCTAACAGCACTTCGAGAAACAACTGGCGGTGTTGTAACCCAGGGATGAGAAGAGAACAGGGTGGAGGCAGCAGGACTGTTTGCCGTTCACACAGCAGGGGAACAGCTGACATTACTGAACCCCAGTAACACGGGAGCAAGTGTAGACTGTGCTAACAGCACTTCCGAGAAACAACTGGCGGTGTTGTAACCAGGGATGAGAAGAGAACAGGGTGGAGGCAGCAGGACTGTTTGCCGTTCACACAGCAGGGGAACAGCTGACATTACTGAACCCCAGTAACACAGGAGCAAGTGTAGACTGTGCTAACAGCACTTCCGAGAAACAACTGGCGGTGTTGTAACCCAGGGATGAGAAGAGAACATGGTGGAGGCAGCAGGACTGTTTGCCGTTCACACAGCAGGGGAACAGCTGACATTACTGAACCCCAGTAACACAGGAGCAAGTGTAGACTGTGCTAACAGCACTTCCGAGAGAACAACTGGCGGTGTTGTAACCCAGGGATGAGAAGAGAACAGGGTGGAGGCAGCAGGACTTTTGCCGTTCACACAGCAGGGGAACAGCTGACATTACTGAACCCCAGTAACACAGGAGCAAGTGTAGACTGTGCTAACAGCACTTCCGAGAAACAACTGGCGGTGTTGTAACCCAGGGATGAGAAGAGAACAGGGTGGAGGCAGCAGGACTTTTTGCCGTTCACACAGCAGGGGAACAGCTGACATTACTGAACCCCAGTAACACGGGAGCAAGTGTAGACTGTGCTAACAGCACTTCCGAGAAACAACTGGCGGTGTTGTAACCCAGGGATGAGAAGAGAACAGGGTGGAGGCAGCAGGACTGTTTGCCGTTCACACAGCAGGGGAACAGCTGACATTACTGAACCCCAGTAACACAGGAGCAAGTGTAGACTGTGCTAACAGCACTTCCGAGAAACAACTGGCGGTGTTGTAACCCAGGGATGAGAAGAGAACAGGGTGGAGGCAGCAGGACTGTTTTGCCGTTCACACAGCAGGGGAACAGCTGACATTACTGAACCCCAGTAACACAGGAGCAAGTGTAGACTGTGCTAACAGCACTTCCGAGAAACAACTGGCGGTGTTGTAACCCAGGGATGAGAAGAGAACAGGGTGGAGGCAGCAGGACTGTTTGCCGTTCACACAGCAGGGGAACAGCTGACATTACTGAACCCCAGTAACACAGGAGCAAGTGTAGACTGTGCTAACAGCACTTCCGAGAAACAACTGGCGGTGTTGTAACCCAGGGATGAGAAGAGAACAGGGTGGAGGCAGCAGGACTTTTTGCCGTTCACACAGCAGGGGAACAGCTGACATTACTGAACCCCAGTAACACGGGAGCAAGTGTAGACTGTGCTAACAGCACTTCGAGAAACAACTGGCGGTGTTGTAACCCAGGGATGAGAAGAGAACAGGGTGGAGGCAGCAGGACTGTTTGCCGTTCACACAGCAGGGGAACAGCTGACATTACTGAACCCCAGTAACACAGGAGCAAGTGTAGACTGTGCTAACAGCACTTCCGAGAAACAACTGGCGGTGTTGTAACCCAGGGATGAGAAAGAGAACAGGGTGGAGGCAGCAGGACTTTTTGCCGTTCACACAGCAGGGGAACAGCTGACATTACTGAACCCCAGTAACACGGGAGCAAGTGTAGACTGTGCTAACAGCACTTCCGAGAAACAACTGGCGGTGTTGTAACCCAGGGATGAGAAGAGAACAGGGTGGAGGCAGCAGGACTTTTGCCGTTCACACAGCAGGGGAACAGCTGACATTACTGAACCCCAGTAACACAGGAGCAAGTGTAGACTGTGCTAACAGCACTTCCGAGAAACAACTGGCGGTGTTGTAACCCAGGGATGAGAAGAGAACAGGGTGGAGGCAGCAGGACTGTTTGCCGTTCACACAGCAGGGGAACAGCTGACATTACTGAACCCCAGTAACACGGGAGCAAGTGTAGACTGTGCTAACAGCACTTCCGAGAAACAACTGGCGGTGTTGTAACCCAGGGATTAGAAGAGAACAGGGTGGAGGCAGCAGGACTTTTTGCCGTTCACACAGCAGGGGAACAGCTGACATTACTGAACCCCAGTAACACGGAGCAAGTGTAGACTGTGCTAACAGCACTTCCGAGAAACAACTGGCGGTGTTGTAACCCAGGGATGAGAAGAGAACAGGGTGGAGGCAGCAGGACTGTTTTGCCGTTCACACAGCAGGGGAACAGCTGACATTACTGAACCCCAGTAACACAGGAGCAAGTGTAGACTGTGCTAACAGCACTTCCAAGCAACAACTGGCGGTGTTGGAGCCCAGGGTCAAGGAGGATGTTTAAATACTAGATGAAGTATTTTCCTTGTTACGTGTCAATTAAAAATGTCTATACTCCAAACAAGAGAAATATAACCTTTAGTACCATAAGATGATGATTTTACTTTAAAAAATATATGTAAATTAATAATTGACAAACATAAACGCATACATTAACATGTTGAAAAGCAATGCAAACCACAATAAAAATCGGTTAAATAATCTGCTATACGGTTTTAAATAAAAGCATACAAGTACATATCAGAATCCATTAATGATGGATAAGTAACAGTATGTACACCATTTTCATTTGCTGAATAATATCACTAAAAAGTTTTTAAAAATATCTAAAATTTCCATCATGTAATACTGATAATATGTGCCAATCATTTATATTAACAAAAAAAAACCTTTAAAAAGTGCATAGTGAAAACAGCTATTTATGCCTGACTGTGGACTTGCAAGCATGACAACGGATAGATAAGGTATATATAGATGACACTGCATAGCCACAGATGGTGAATGGCGATGTAATACTGTACCTCAATAAAGTGTGCGTTACTACTACATCCTTATTTTTATATAGCTTTCTAAAAGGGTACGTGCATGTATGCTTGCGCCTTTGTTTGGACGCACAGACTGGCTTCCTGCTGTGACGCGTTGGGTATTGGAGCGTCTGTGCGTCTTATGACGCAGACTAACATTCACGGTGCGCATCGTTCATCATCGCAAGCGTACCGACAACACAAAGGCGTTGTCATGACTGCTTTACTCAGTAAACATGCACCTATGATGAAACATACACGCATGTGCCCTATTACATAACAAGCTACAAGAAAAATGCGTGTGAGGTGTGACACAGCTGTTTTGTTAAGGTACAGTATTATATCGACATTGTACAGGTGTCGCTATTCAGTCTGATAAATAGATATCATTCACCTATTCTATCAGTTGTCGTTCTTTCAGCACCACTTACAGGTATATATTTTGCTATTGTGACTATGCACTATTGACTTTACCAAGGTAATGCATGATTTTTGTTAGCGATTATCATGTTTACATGAAGGACCTTTATGATATGGGCTGTTAACTTTCTAATCAAATATGTATTTTTTAAAATGACACAAATATAAGTAATGTTGAAGAGGACTATTCCTACATGCATTGTTTGCACAATATTACAGGTGTACATCACGTCCCTTAATCAACATTGGATATTATATTTACTTGTATGCTTTTATTTCAAAGGCAAGAACACTGAAGTATAACCTTCGCACTGCAGCAGTTGTCAAAGTTCAACCCACATTATGCACTTCCAACATTGCAGTATTTGAGTCATCATGATGTGAGTTGGATTTGTCTAAGCTATGGAGTGACAAGGTTGACCATCAGTATCCTATAGCATAAGTAGGCTTTTGTGTTTGCATTTGTTTTCGACATGTGCATATCTGTAATAATATGTCACAATTATTTTGTTACAGATTTGTGACAAAGACAAATCATTTTATGGTTTGAAAGTTGACGTTTCAAATGTTTACAGCTTAGAAATCATGGTGTAGCCTCATATCTATGTGTAGCACTAGACACTTTGAGATGTCATGTTTTTTTCACCATGATTAGGTAGCTAGCAGTAATTTTTGCCGGACACACAGCAGGGGAACAGCAGGCGTTACTGAACCCCACAAACACATCAGCGATTGTTTTCATCTGTGCATCTAACACTTCTGAGCAGCAACTGGCGCTGTTGAAGCCCAGGGTCAAGGAGGGTGTAGGCAGAGGCCTAGTATGAGACGTTTGAAGTTGAAGTTGTAGTTAGCAGCAGTAATTTTTGCCAGACACACAGCAGGGGAACAGCAGGCGTTACTGAACCCCACAAACACATCAGCGATTGTTTTCATCTGTGCATCTAACACTTCTGAGCAGCAACTGGCGCTGTTGAAGCCCAGGGTCAAGGAGGGTGTAGGCAGAGGCCTAGTATGAGACGTTTGAAGTTGAAGTTGTAGTTAGCAGCAGTAATTTTTGCCAGACACACAGCAGGGGAACAGCAGGCGTTACTGAACCCCACAAACACATCAGCGATTGTTTTCATCTGTGCATCTAACACTTCTGAGCAGCAACTGGCGCTGTTGAAGCCCAGGGTCAAGGAGGGTGTAGGCATAAAATATTGAGTTATTGCCTTGTTACGTGGCCATTGCAAATGTATGTACTTCAAACAAGAATAAATGAAGTTTTACTACAACAATAAAATGATAAATTTCAATTACAAGAATAGAAAAATATTTATACTTGACAGTCCTCTGTGGTTGATAACGTTTAATGGCTAACTGAAAATATGGTAACAAATTCAAAGCTTTCGAGACTACTCAGGTGTCTTCATCAGGCTAAGAGTAAAGCCAAAAATGAAGAATCACATATTTCTACACACAACAGGACACAGGAATAGCTAAGACAAGTGAGGGAGGGACAAGTGAGGGGAGACCGGCAACAAAAAGGAGAACAAGGATGAATTATCAGCGCCACACAATCACAGATAAATTAATGAATTTACCTGTGGCAAAAGACTTTTGTATGCCCGGTCATAGCATCATGGATATGGAATTACTGGTATTAAAATATAACTTCAAATATGAGAAACGTACAAAGGTTTCAGAATATAAGCTCATCATGACCTTTGACACTGTTAGTGATGGAATGAATAGATCACATGGATTTATGTCATTCTATATCAATTAAGGAATCTGCGTCTATGCCCTTCCAGGGTCATGAAAACCCAAAAAAATACGCCAATGAGAGGGCAATCAAACTTTCTATCCTTATCTAGGAACTGTTCCAATATTTATGTTCATCCCTGTGAGATAATGACAGTTCTGATACACGTCACTTACTTGTCTTACCTATTGCACTATTCCTGTGTCCTGTTGTGTATAGAAATATGTGATGCTTAATTTTTTTAGTTAGTCTTTCCCTGATGAAGAGACGTGAGTAGCCTTGAAAGCTTGCAATTTGTTTCCATCTTTTCAGTTATCCATTAAAAGGTATCAACCACTGCTGACTCTGAAGTCTAAATATTTTTCTATCTACTGGCTAACACGGTACAAAGATACACATGTTTTCTAATTTCAAGAAGGAAAAATAAAGAAAATACAAATATAAACGCATATATGCACATGCCAAAAATAAATGGAACAACACAACACCCAAAAAATTGGTAACAAAATATAGTGTTGTAAATTTAAGAATAAAAGTCCATTTTTTTTTTTATGAATAATGCTTAAGGAACGCTATGTTAAACCATAACATAGTGAAGACAATGGATTTTGTAATAGTCACTCATCATCATCATCGCAAATTTTATGTGACAGTCACAGACATTTCAATTATTTAAGTTCATAAAATCGTAACTTTCTATAGCATGTATGACATGTCCAGCATGGACTCATCAATGTGATTGATGACACAATAATGTACAATAAAAAATAACCATTTAAAAAAACATTAGGCATTGTTTGTCACAATTTAAGTGTGTGCCTGCAAGTGTAGGTGAAACAAAGGCTACGGATAGCAAAGGTATATTCTATGTCTGTATCAGACAGTGGACAGCCTCTGATGGGTAATGCCGATGTTATACTGTACGTCAATAAAGTCTGCGGCTGAAATCATGCATTTTTTGCTTGTAGAGTGTTGAAGAGGGTAAAAGAATGTCTGGTTGCGCAAAGCTTTATCCGTCAACACTACCTTCCTACTGTCACGCGTAGGGTAGGGTAGCGTGTGGCAATTAGCTGACTATCAAATGTGAGGTTAGGCTGCGTTATTGCGCACTAGGGACGCAAAAAAAAATACAGCAGTAATAATTTAATGTGTAATACTCCACCTATGACAAACAAAAAAATTACGTTCCCTCTTTAACAATGTACAAGACTAACAAGCCTAATGGTTGACGCTGACTTAATTGAGATACAGTATTACATCAACATTGTCCATGAGTAACTATGCACTGTGATACCTATATACCAGTATTAATTTATATCTCTTGTGGTTGTTTCAACAGCACTTGCAGGTATAACTACCTATTGTCAGTATGCATGATGCACTTTCTAGATGTAATAATTTATTATTGGACATTATTACCATGTTTACATGCTGGCCATTTCATATATGGTGTTTGAAGTTACAGTTGGCATCAGTATGTGTATTTTATAATGTCTGTCATAAATAAAACTCGTGATGATGATGATGAGGATTTAATGATTCGTACATCCATTGACTGCATTATCTTACAGGTACAGATAAAGTTCCTTAAAAAGCATTAATTCATAAGTCTGAAATGTACTTTTATGCATTAATTTCAAAATGTGAAGAGTAGACTATGTTTTATTTTTTGTTACCATTTCTAATAGACATGTGCAGATATGCGCTGTGATGACAAATTATTATTTGTCCATATTTGTCATAAAAATTTATCATTCTAGGCCTGCAA
Source organism: Oophaga sylvatica (assembly GCA_033576555.1). Lineage (NCBI taxonomy): Eukaryota > Metazoa > Chordata > Amphibia > Anura > Dendrobatidae > Oophaga > Oophaga sylvatica. The sequence continues at coordinate 75,361 of JARQOD010001645.1, forward strand.
AACTTCACAATTTCATGTTTTCAGCATAACAAGCAGGGTGACGGCTCTTCCCTATTTGGAGCATGTTGGTCATGTGTTTTTCTGTCCATGTGTCGGGAACAGGAGACTTCTTGCCGTTGACACAGCAGGGGAACAGCTGGCGTTACTGAACCCCACTAACAGTAGAGCTTGTGTTTTGTTCTGTGGACACGACACTTCTGAGCAGCAACTGGCAGTGTTGGAGCCCAGGGAGTAGAGTTCAGGTGGTAGAAAGATGAACATAACAGGAGACATGGATAACGTTGCGAACCAGTTATTTAATCTGAAAACGGACAGACAAATTCTGGCGAGATCCATGCCTTGTTCATTTTCAGAAAAGTAAGCCGGTCTACATTATCGGAGGATAGTCGCATGCGACGGTCTGTTAGTACACCACCTGCAGCACTAAAGACGCGCTCCGATAATACACTGGCAGCAGGGCAAGCCAGCACCTCCAATGCATACTGGCTAAGCTCTGGCCATGTATCCAGCTTAGAGACCCAAAACTTGAATGGGGAAGAGCCATCTGGGAGTACACTGAGAGGCAAAGCCAAGTAGTCTGTCACCATCTGACGGATACGTTGCCTCCCGCTGACTGGAGCCCTCTCGGATGGTGTAGACATTTGTGGCGCTGCCACAAAACTTTGCCACATTTTTAACATACTGGTCTTTCCCTGTGCAGAGGCACTGCGTGTGCTCCCTCTTGTTGCAGAGCTCTCTACACTGCCTCGACGCACAGAGCTGCTTTGTAAAGCAGTAGCAGCAGCAGTGCTCTCGGCAGTAAGGTAGAACATTAGGGATTGCACCAGTGTGTCTTGGTACTCCCGCATTTTACGCTCCCGGTTCAACGGTGTGATGAGGCTTTTGACGTTGTCCCGGTAGCGAGGGTCTAGGAGGGTGTACACCCAATAATCAGACGTCGTGAGAATGTGGGCGATGCGGCGGTCGTTTCTTAGGCACTGCAGCATGAAATCAACCATGTGCTGCAGACTCCCAACTGGCAAAGAAACGCTGTCCTCTGCAAGAGGCGTTATCTCTGCCTGCTCTGCATCACCCCACCCTCGCTCTACATACTGACTAGAGCGTTGTGTACCTCCCTCTGGAGCGATGTCTTCCTCCTCCATTGACTCCTCCTCCTCATCCTCCTCACAAAGTGAGCCCTGCCCAGCCCTTTGTGAGGAACCACGTTGCGCTGACTTTCCAGAAGGTGATGGAATTTGTGACTCCTCATCCTCCACCTCTTCCAAAACCTCATCCCTTATTGCTTGCAGTGTTTTTTGAAGCAGGCAGATAAGGGGGACAGTCAGGCTGACTAGTGCATCATCTGCACTCGCCATCCGCGTTGACTCATCAAACGCACGCAAAACGTGGCACATGTCCTTCATAGTGGCCCACTCATTAATGGTGAAGTGTGGACGGCGCAAATTGCGTGTTGATTGCGCCTGATGCAGCTGATACTCCATAACTGCTGGCTGCTGCTCACACAACCGCTCCAACATATGTAACGTTGAATTCCACCTGGTGGATACGTCACATATGATGCGATGTTCAGGAAGGCGCAATCTGCGTTGCAGAGCTGCAATGCGCGATCTGGCCATGCTGGAACGTCGCAAGTGAGCGCACTCTAGGCGGACCTTGTGCAGCAGTGCATCAAGATCCGGATAGTCCCTCAAAAAACTCTGCACGACCAAGTTGAGCACATGTGCCAGACATGGTATGTGAGTGAGGTTGCCAAGGCCCAGAGCTGCCACCAGATTTCGGCCATTGTCACACACTACCAAGCCTGGCTGGAGATTCGCTGGCAAAAACCACACGTCGCTCTCCTGCTTGATGGCATTCCAGACCTCCTGCGCTGTGTGGCTTCGATTCCCCATGGGAATTAATTTCAGAACGGCCTGTTGCCGTTTGGCCACGGCTGTGCTCATATCGGTCGCATCAGGTAAGCGTCCACGGGTCCATGTGGAGGTAGACCGTGACGGCTCCTGCAGCGATGATTCTGAGGAACTGGAGTAGGAGGAGGAGTCAATGTGGACAGACTTGATTCCGGCAATCCTTGGAGTTGGCAGAACACGTACAGCGCCACTCGCAAGATCTGTACCCGGCTCCACAACATTCACCCAATGGGCAGTGAGTGAAAGGTATCGTCCCTGGCCATGGGTACTGGTCCACGCATCGGTGGTCAGGTGGACCTTGCTACTGACGGCGTTTAGTAGCGCATGTTTAATTTTTGCCTCAACATGCTTTTGCAGACCAGGGACGGCTTGCCTGCTGAAATAAAATCGGCTGGGCACATTGTATTGTGGGACTGCCAATGCCATTAATTCACGGAAACTGTCAGTCTCCACCAGCCTGAATGACAGCATTTCAAGGGACAGGAGTTTTGCAATGCCAGCATTCAGAGCCTGTGCTCGTGGATGGTTTGCCGAGTATGGCCGTCTTTTATCCCATGCCTGTGCTACCGATGGCTGTTTTGTGGCCTGGGTGTGTGAGGATGACAGGGAACTTGCAGCTGTGGGTGGAATAACACTGTGTCTCTGGACAACAGTGACAGAGGTTCTTCCATGGCGATCCTTTGAGGAAGCCGAACCAGCTGTGTGTGAACTGGAGGAAGAGGCTCCAACACGAGCTGAAGATGTAGGTGCTGCTGTAGGTTGGCCTACATCTCCAGTGTGTCTTTGTAACTCAACAAAGTGCTTTGACCGCACATGTTTCCACATATTTGTTGTATTAAGGTTACTGACACTTTTACCTCTTTTAATTTTTTGATTACACAGCTTGCATTTTACATAGCAAATATCATCTGCAACTGTATCAAAAAAGGACCACGCAGAGCAAGTCCTGGGAGCGCCCGGTTTGGCTGTTGGAAGAGAACTGCTCCGAACGGGTGCCAAACTGGAGGCTACAGGCAAGCGAGTCTGCAGCCTACCTCTCCCTACTGTTTGGACCGTTGGTGCAATCTCTTCCTCAGAGCTGCTCCACCACCTTCCTGTTCCTCACGCCATGTTGGGTCTTGGACCTCATCATCTCCACCACTACCCTCTTCCAACACCTGCTGTTGTTGGGTGGTCTGGCCAGCACCATGCTCAACAGAAACTGGCAACTGAGTCTCATCATCATCAGATGCGTTCTGCGGTGTGCTGACCATCGGCACTGGCTCACCCGCCTCTTCAGATTCAGAGAGACACAGCTGTTGCGCATCACTGCATACTGCCTCTTCTTCACATTCCAGAATGCTGCTTGGCTGGGCCCCTGTTTCCAAGCCAACAGATTCTGAGAACAGAAGCAGAGACTCAGCTGGCTCCTGTACAGAGCTCTCTGACTGCCTGGGCAATTTGGCAGGCGGTGAAGAGACTGATGGTTGTTCAACAGTGCTGTGGTCCTGAGAGGAGGTGGAAGCTATTGAAGTCGATGCATTGGCTGCCATCCAACCAACAACGGCTTCAATTTGTTCTTCACGCAGCAGGGGGGTACGCTGAGCTCCTACAAAAGTGCGCATAAAGGAACGCTCACGGGGAAAACTGGTGGATGCTGTGTCACTGGGTGCGGCAGCAGCCACAGAATCCCCACGTCCTCTCCCTGCTGCAAATCCACGGCCTCGACCACGACCACGTGCCTTACTCACTGACTTCTTCATCTTGGTAGATGATAAAGAAAGTCAGAAAAGTTAAGGCCTAAGTGTGGTTATTCCTCACAGACTACAGTGAACCCTGCAGACAACTGTTCAGTATCTGTGAAAGGCCCCTTTGTGTACTTCTATAGTGTTTGCAACCAATGTATTGTATACGGATGGAAGCGCGTCACACTAATAGATTAGATTTTTTTCCACTAAAATGGAGCAGCACCAATTAGAGAAAATGTGAAGGATGAGGCAGTGACACACGCTCAGCAGACTACAACCGCAGTGGTTGAAGAACAAACTGGAGCGTAATCTGCACTCACAAAATGAAAAGCTCACAGACTACAGTGAACACTGAAACACAACTGTTCTGTAGCTGTTAAAGGCCCCTTTGTGTACTTCTATAGTGTTTGCAACCAATGTATTGTATACGGATGGAAGCGCGTCACACTAATAGATTAGATTTTTTTCCACTAAAATGGAGCAGCACCAATTAGAGAAAAATGTGAAGGATGAGGCAGTGACACACGCTCAGCAGACTACAACCGGCAGTGGTTGAAGAACAAACTGGAGCGTAATCTGCACTCACAAAATGAAAAGCTCACAGACTACAGTGAACACTGAAACACAACTGTTTGTAGCTGTTAAAGGCCCCTTTGTGTACTTCTATAGTGTTTGCAACCAATGTATTGTATACGGATGGAAGCGCGTCACACTAATAGATTAGATTTTTTTCCACTAAAATGGAGCAGCACCAATTAGAGAAAAATGTGAAGGATGAGGCAGTGACACACGCTCAGCAGACTACAACCGGCAGTGGTTGAAGAACAAACTGGAGCGTAATCTGCACTCACAAAATGAAAAGCTCACAGACTACAGTGAACACTGAAACACAACTGTTCTGTAGCTGTTAAAGGCCCCTTTGTGTACTTCTATAGTGTTTGCAACCAATGTATTGTATACGGATGGAAGCGCGTCACACTAATAGATTAGATTTTTTTCCACTAAAATGGAGCAGCACCAATTAGAGAAAAATGTGAAGGATGAGGCAGTGACACACGCTCAGCAGACTACAACCGGCAGTGGTTGAAGAACAAACTGGAGCGTAATCTGCACTCACAAAATGAAAAGCTCACAGACTACAGTGAACACTGAAACACAACTGTTCTGTAGCTGTTAAAGGCCCCTTTGTGTACTTCTATAGTGTTTGCAACCAATGTATTGTATACGGATGGAAGCGCGTCACACTAATAGATTAGATTTTTTTCCACTAAAATGGAGCAGCACCAATTAGAGAAAAATGTGAAGGATGAGGCAGTGACACACGCTCAGCAGACTACAACCGGCAGTGGTTGAAGAACAAACTGGAGCGTAATCTGCACTCACAAAATGAAAAGCTCACAGACTACAGTGAACACTGAAACACAACTGTTCTGTAGCTGTTAAAGGCCCCTTTGTGTACTTCTATAGTGTTTGCAACCAATGTATTGTATACGGATGGAAGCGCGTCACACTAATAGATTAGATTTTTTTCCACTAAAATGGAGCAGCACCAATTAGAGAAAAATGTGAAGGATGAGGCAGTGACACACGCTCAGCAGACTACAACCAGCAGTGGTTGAAGAACTAACTGGAGCGTGATCTGCACTCAAAAAATCAAAACCTCACAGACTGCAGTGAACACTGAAACACAACTATTCACTATCTGTGAAAAGCTCCTTTCTGTACTTCTATAGTGTTTGCAACCAATGTATTGTATACGGATGGAAGCACGTCACACTAATAGATTTGATTTTTTTCTAATATAATGGAGCTGCACCAATTCCACTAAATAAAATAAAAAAAAAAAAGAGTCAGTGACACGTGCAGATGCCTACAAACAGCGGTGGATGCAGAGCAAACTGCAGCGTCACCTGCACTGTCACACACACACCTTGCACAGAGCTGTTAAAACAACACTGGCAAAATGAAGCTTTACACAGCGGTTGGTAAACTAGCCTGCCTCAAGCACAGTAGTACACAAAATCGCAATATCTAACTGTCCCTCAGAGTCAGCACAGCAGCGTTCTGTCCCTTACTGAGTTCACAGCACAGTGACGCTAAAATGGCTGCGGCGCCTTTTATAGTGCATTCTGACATCATTTCAGCAGCCAATCACAGCCATGCCATTAGTTAAGATGACCGCAGCATTACAGGATGTGCCCACACTTCGTAGGATTCCTCATTGGCTGACTAAAATCACATTGCCTCTCAAAGAATTATGGGAACTTCCGATTCCGGTATACGATATTGAAAAAGTATCGGAATTAAGTATCGGAATTCCGATAACGCGAATATCGGCCGATACCCGATACTTGCGGTATCGGAATGCTCAACACTAGCCGCTACCCCAGTTACCTTCTGCACGGGCCTTGGCAGCATTATTTATTAGACACATCTTCTATCTACATGGTATGCCAGACAAGATTGTCAGTGATCGAGGTCCCCAATTTGCGTCTCGGTTCTGGAGAGAGTTGTGTCATCTACGCTGTATTGAGTTAAACCTCTCCTCTGCATATCATTCCGAGACGAATGGGTTGGTAGAGAGGGCCAACCAGACCTTGGTTACATACTTGCGACATTTTGTCTCTGCCCGGCAGGATGACTGGGCATCGTTGCTCCCGTGGGCGAAGTTCGCGCTAAATAATGCTGTGGCTGACTCCACTGGACAGACCCCATTCCTCTTGAATTACAGCCAGCATCCGCAGGTACCGGTGCCCATGCCCGTGGCTTCCGCCGACTCCAGGGTGGCAGACTGGACTGTGGAGGCACGGAACATATGAGACCGCACCCAGGATTCCATTCAAGCTTCCAAGGAAAGGATGAGGTCTTCTGCCGATGCCCATCGGCGTCCCGCTCCAACATTTGCTCCTGGCGACCTAGTGTGGCTCTCCGCCCGAAAAATCAGGCTACGGGTGGAATCCACTAAGTTGGCACCCCGCTATTTTGGGTGCCTTCCGCCTCGCCTTGGTATCTCGACACCTTCCATGTGTCCCTCCTAAAACCCATGGTCATCTCCCGGTTGCCTGAGTCATCTGCCGGGACGTCGGGTTCGTCTACGGATGATTACGAGATGAACGCCATTGTAGGGTGCAAGGTGGTACGGGGCAAAAAAATGTTTTTGGGTGGATTGGAGGGGTTATGGGCCTGAGGATAGTTCCTGGGAGCCTGCCGAACATATTCATGCTCCACAGCTCATCGCTGCCTTTGAACGTAGCGAGGCCCAAAGAAGAGGGGGCCCTAGCAGGGGGGGTACTGTTAGAGGTCGAAATCCTGCTTCTGCATAAGGGAAATCTCGAGCCATCCCTGCTGCGGTCTCCCATCTGTCTCCGGCCGCAGTGGACTCTGCTCAGCTTAGATGTCGGTCCCAGCATCTCGCCCAGTCTAACATTGTGCAGAGGATTACTGCTGCTCCTCCAGGCTCTGCTATTGTAGCCAGTACTGGTTAGCGGCGAGCAGACGTCTTTAGGACAAAGTCCTTGCTTTCCCCTTCTGAGCATGCCCAGAGTAAAATCTCTCTTTGGAGATCAGGGGTCACATGCTCAGGTACTGCAGCAGCTCCTATTGGTCCGCCAGGAAGGTCTTGAAACCACTTGTGCTCTGGAGCAGTTTCCTATTGGTCCTTATCTGGCATGCCCTGTAGTTGCTACTATAAAAGGGTGGCATGGTCGTGCCACCATGCGCTAGTATCAATCACATTATGTGCTTTGCGCCAGGGTGATCTTGCACGCATGTGTTAGGGCTTGGCAGAAATAAGCCCCTAGAATACTGGCACCTCCGGTGAGGAGATTGTATGCACGTGTTTAGGGCTCAGCTGAAATAAGCTCCTAGAATACTGGCTTCTCCGGTGAGGAGATTGTCTGATTGCATTGCTGATTGCGTTACTACGGACTGCTTTCCCCACAGCAGTTGTCTGTGCATACCTGTGGAGTTAACAGGACACAGTCCATAGTTCTGCGTTGCTACCTTAGCGACTCTGTGGCGTAACAGAGTTCGCTTATACTGCCATATAGGGCCACAGTGTCCAAAGTTGCGACTCTGTGAAGTAACAGAGTTCGCCATACCGCCATCCTACTAGCAGCAGGCTCTGCCTGCACGGTGGACCTTGGGCTGCGAACGCACTTATTATTTATATTTATTTTGTGCGTTCCGCCAGCCCTAACAGGTAATTTGAAATCTCCGTATATATTTCAGGAGTAACACACATCCTCACAGGCTCAGTATTGATTACACCAGAATATGAAAAGCAGAAAAAGTGTTCTGTATCAGTAGCGTACAGCTGTATACAGTGTTGGGGTAATTTTAAATCTCCATATATATTTCAGGAGTAACACACAGACTCTCACAGGCACAGTATGGAGTAGACCAGAATATGAAAAGCATAAAAAGTGTATTGTATCAGTAGCGTACTGCTGTATACAGTGTTGGGGTAGTTTTAAATCTCCGTATATATTTCAGGAGTAACACGCATGCTCACAGGCTCAGTATGGATAACACCAGAATAAGAAAAGCAGAAAAAGTGTACTGTATCAGTAGCGTACAGCTGTATACAGTGTTGGGGTAATTTTAAATCTCCGTATATATTTCAGGAGTAACACACAGACTCTCACAGGCTCAGTATGGAGTAGACCAGAATATGAAAAGCATAAAAAGTGTATTGTATCAGTAGCGTACTGCTGTATACAGTGTTGGGGTAGTTTTAAATCTCCATATATATTTCAGGAGTAACATACAGACGCTCACAGTCTCAGTATGGAGTAGACCAGAATATGAAAAGCAAAAAAAGTGTACTGAATCAGTTGCGTATTGCTGCATAAAGTGTTGGGGTAAGTCTAAATCTCCATATATATTTCAAAAGTAACACACAGACGCTCATAGGCTCAGTATGGAGTAGAACAGAATATGAAAAGCATAAAAAGTGTACTGTATCAGTAGCGTACAGCTGTATACAGTGTTGGGGTAATTTGAAATCTCTGCATATATTTCAGGAGTAACACACATCCTCACAGGCTCAGTATTGATTACACCAGAATATATAAAGCAGAAAAAGTGTTCTGTATCAGTAGCGTACAGCTGTATACTGTGTTTGGGTAATTTTAAATCTCCGTATATATTTCATGAGTAACACACACGCTCACAGGCTCAGTATGGATTACACCAGAATATGAAAAGCAGAAAGAGTGTACTGTATCAGTAGCGTACAGCTGTATACAGTTTTGGGGTAATTTTAAATCTCCGTACATATTTCAAAAGTAACACACAGACGCTCATAGGCTCAGTATGGAGTAGAACAGAATATGAAAAGCATAAAAAGTGTACTGTATCAGTAGCGTACAGCTGTATACAGTGTTGGGGTAATTTGAAATCTCCGTATATATTTCAGGAGTAACACACATGCTCACAGGCCCAGTATTGATTACAACAGGATATGAAAAGCATAAAAAGTGTACTGCATCAGTAGCGTACAGCTGTATATAGTGTTGGGGTAATTTTAAATCTCCGTATGTATTTCAGCAGTAACACACACGCTCACAGGCTCAGTATGGATTACACCAGAATATGAAAAGCAGAAAAAGTGTACTGTATCAGTAGCGTACAGCTATATACAGTGTTGGGGTAATTTTAAATCTCTGTATATATTTCAGGAGTAACACACATGCTCAGTATGGATTACACTAGAATATGAAAAGCAGAAAAATTGTACTATATCAGTAGCGTACAGCTGTATACAGTGTTGGGGTAATTTTAAATCTCCGTATATATTTCAGAAGTAACACACACGCTCACAGGCTCAGTATGGATTACACCAGAATATGATAAGCAGAAAAAGTGTACTGTATCAGTAGCATATAGCTGTATTCAGTGATGAGGTAATTTTAAATCTCCGTATATATTTCAGGAGTAACACACAGACGCTCACAGGCTCAGTATGGAGTAGACCAGAATATGAAAAGCATAAAAAGTGTACTGTATCAGTAGCGTACAGCTGTATACAGTGTTGGGGTAATTTGAAATCTCCATATATATTTCAGGAGTAACACACGCTCACAGGCTCAGTATGGATTACAGTAGAATAGGAAAAGCATAAAAAGTGTACTGTATCAGTAGCGTACAGCACACTAACTGTACAGCTAATCGCTATCAGCACAAGCACAGAATTAGTTTTTTTTTCCTGCCTAACGCTCTCCCTACTGAGAACCAGCGGCAGCAACCTCTCCCTATGCAGAAATAAAATGGCAGTCGGCGGTGAGGGCTTTTATAGGCACTGTGACACCACACAAAGCAAGCCATCACTGCAATACCCTTCTCTAAGATGGTTGTGGCCGCTGCCCATGTCATCGCGTTGCCCACAGTGTGCGTCCTTGCTCATTGGATGAGAAAAGGCCCTTCAAGCATTATGGGAAAACCAACTCTGGCGCTCGGGTCGCCGAACGCTCGACCGACCCCACGCTATGGTCGGCTTTCTCTCGGCAAAACCCGACTTTGGCGAAAGTCGGTGTTTTTTGAATCTGACCGACCTGTTTCGCTCAAGTATAATGGTAAACATTAGAGATGAACGAAACAGGTCGGTCAGATTCAAAAGTCGCCGACTGTCTCCAAAGTCGGGTTTCGTTGGCCAAAACCCAACCATAGCGTACAGTCGGCCATGCGGTCGGCAAAACAAGCGCCAAAGTCGAATTTCCCAGAATGCTGTCAGGCGCCTTTTTTCAGCCAATGAGCAAGGACGTACACTGTGGGCAATGAGATGACATGAGCAGCGTCCACCACCATCTTACAAAAGGGCATTGCAGTGATTGGCTTGCTTTGGGGGGCGTCATAGTGTCTATAAAAGCCCTGAGCACCGACCTCCATTTTACTTCTGCCGATATTAACAGTAGGGAGAGGTTGCTGACGCTGTTTATCAGTAGGGAGAGAGTTAGGGCAGGAAAGAGAAGTTCTTCTGTGCTTGTGCTGATAGCAATTGTGCTGTACAGTTTGTGTGCAGTGACGGGGAGGATTTTCTTATGTCCAGCAGTGCTGGTTATTAGGCTGCCTGATAGCTGTATTGATGTGTGTACACTGCTGTGCAGACTGCTTTTTACACAGCACTAATACTTTTATTCTTTTTTTCTGCACAGTTACCGACCGTTCATTTTTTCCCACACCGTATAGAGCTGTACGCTGCTCACACACTACCGTATACCGGCTGGTATCACGGACAAATACATGCTGACTATTTGTGTGTGACTCTGGAAATATATACGGAGATTGAAATTTTCCCCTACACCATATACAGCTGTACGCTTCTGAGACAGTACCGTATATCTGCTCTTTGTATTACGGTCAAATCCATACTGAGTGAGCGTCTGTGTGTGAATCCGGAAATATATATGGAGATTGCAATTTTCACCTACACCGTATACAGCTGTAAGCTTCTGAGACAGTACTGTATATCTGCTCTTTGTATTACGGTCAAATCCATACTGAATGAGCATCTGTGTGTGACTCCAGAAATATATACGGAGGTTACAATTTTCCCCTACACCGCATACAGCTGTACACTTCTGAGACAGTACCGTATATCTGCTCTTTGTATTACGGTGAAATCCATAATGAGAGAGCGTTTGTGTATGACTCACCGTATACAGCTGTACGCTCCTCATACAATACCATATGTCTGCTGGTATTTTTGGCACATTTTCCCAAACATGAAGAAGTATGGTGGAAGAGGCCACGGATGTGGGCAGGGGGCCAGCTGGGACTGCTGCTGATGGTGGTGGTAAATCTGCTGGTAGTGCCAAAAGCACAATAGCACCTAAGGCAGGAGGTGTTGAGCCTGCGTCATCGTCTGGCTCCAGAAGGCCTGGAATGCTCCCTAATCTGGGAGTAGGTAAACCGCTTTTAAAGCCGGAGCATCAGGAGCAGGTTTTGGCTTTCATTGCCGAAACAGCCTCAAGCTCTATCGCCTCCTCTTCTGAAGTTTCAAAAAATGCAAGCACTGAGTCGTCAGTGCAGGCTCCTGGTCAGGAACGACACCTTTCCTTGTGTCCTTCACCCCCACTGTAAGTGAAGGATGCGGCAGGCCACACTTCAGATTACTCCCTGGAGCTCTTTTCACATACCATGTCTGGGTTATCAAGTCAAATTCTGAATTCCCCAGTCCAACATGAATATGACATGAAGTGCACTGATGCACAGCCACTGCTATATGATTCTGCTGGTACATTCACCCAGAGCACTGCTTTGCCCTTGCAGTCTACTGAGCCAGATTCTGACCCTGATGAAACTCAGGTGCCCTTTCCCGCATACTATACCACCTTACACGGTGACACAGTGGAAGGTGGAGATTAAATCGAAGAGGAGATGATGGATGACCCAGTTGTTGACCCGGATTGGCATCCATTGGGGGAAGAAGGTGCCGCTGGCAATAGCTAAGAAGAGTAGGAGGATCCGCAGCAGGCATCGACATCGCCGCTGCTGTTATCTGGCAGGCCCGTAGAAGTCCAAAAACGTGTTAAAAAAGAAAAAGAGTTGCAGGACAGCTTGGCCAGACGGTCAAATTAGCACAGCATACAAGCCCTGAAAATTTATCCCATAGTAGGAAGAGTGCAGTGTGGCACATTTTTGACCAAAATCCTATTGATAAGGCAAAGGTTATCTGTAAGAAGTGCAGAAGGACCTTTAGCCCAGGGAAAAATCTCCGAAAATTGAATGCCAGTTGCATGCTTAGACATTTAAACACCAGGCACTTGCAAGCGTGAACGGACTACAAAACCTCACTGGCTTTGAACGTCTACATTGCCAAAGTGATCTCATTAGAGATGATGCCCTTCCGTTTGGTTGAAAGCGCAGCGTTCCGAGAGCTCATGGCCTACGCTGTCCCACACTATGACCTACCTAGACGGCACTTCTTTTCTAGAAAAGCCATCCCTGCCCTCCACTTGCATGTTAAAGACCGCATTGTCCATGCAATCAAACAATCAGTGAGTGGAAAGATGCACCTCACAACAGATGCATGGGCTAGTAGGCATGGTCAGGGCCGTTACGTGTCCATCACGGCGCACTGGGTTAATGTGGTGGATGCAGGGTCCACAGGGGACAGCGACAGTGGGACAGTGCTGCCTAGCCCACGGTATAGGCAACAGTTGGCTGTATGCATTCGACCCTCCTCCTACTCCAGAAGTGAAAGCTTGTCGACAGAGCGCAGTCGCACGAGCACTCCATCCGCAGCTGCCAGTGTTGCATATGAGGTGTCCCACTATCGAACAGCTAGTGGTAAGAGTCAGCAGGTTGTTTTAAAGATGATGTCTTTGGGCGACAACAGACACACCACGGAGGTACTGGCCGACTACTTGCAGTGAGAAACTGAGTCATGGCTGGGCAGTCTACATCTTGAGCCAGGCAAGGTAGTCAGTGATAACGGCCATAATTTTGTGGCGGCCATAGCCCTGGCAAAACTCAGACACATACCTTGCCTAGCTCACATCTTGAACCTGGTGGTGCAGTGCTTCATAAATAATTATCCGGAGTTACCAGACCTGCTCCATAAGGTGCGAAGACTGTGCTCGCACATATGTCGCTCGCCCGTAGACTCCAGTCGTGTGCAGAGGCTGCAGCGATCATTCCACCTCCCCAAGCACTGCCTAATTATAGACGTTGCAACAAGGTGGAACTCTACCATGCACATGGTTGAGAGGCTGTGCAAACAGAGGCAGGCTGTAATGCATTTGTGGAAGGATACACGGGCAGGCAGTTTGAGGGCAGACATCGAGTTGTCGGGTGTGCAGTGGTCAAAGCTGAAAGACCTTTGTAAAGCCCTTCAATGTTTTGAGGAATGCACACGGCTGGTAAGTGCAGACAACGCCATCATAAGCTTGAGCATCCCACTTATGTGTCTGCTCATGCAAACTTTGACGCACATTAAGGATCAGGCGTCTGCAGCGGAGGAGGAGGAGGAAGCCTTGATAACAGTCAGCCATTGTCTGCTCAGGGAACTGTCTTGGATGAGGTGGAGGAAGAAGAGGAAGAGGAGGAGGATGAGGGGGATGATTATTTTGGGGAGGAGTATGCTTCTCAGGGGGTAAGAGAAAATGTTGGCTTGCCAAGGTCAGGTACAGGGTTTGTGCGTGACTGGAGGGATGTGGATTTGGCACAAAGTGCTTCTCCACCCACCACTGGCAGTGCATCATTGAAACCTGGAACATTGGCCCACATGTGTGATTATGTCTTTTTCTGAACCTAAAAGGGACCCCCGCATTGCCAAAATTTTGATAGATGATGACTACTGGTTGGCCAACATCCTCGATCCACGCTATAAAGGCAAATTACAGAGCATCATGCCACATGAAAACCTAGAGCTAATATTGGCGAACAAGCAAGCAACTCTGGTAAACCGTTTGCTAGAGGCATTCCCAGCACACAGCAGCGGTGCAGGTTCTACCACGAGCCGTACTGTGCAACGGTGTTCGTGGTGCACACAGCCGAAGTGGCTTTGGAGACAGGGGTTTCATGACCATGTTGTGGACTGATTTCTCGAGTACCTCTCACACGACTGTTAATACTGAATCGATTGCAACAAACAGGAGACAGCAGTCGTCAACTATGGTTCAAAATTACCTCTCCTCCCCTATCGATGTTCTCCCTCACAGTTCATTCCCCTTTGACTACTGGCCTGTAAACTGGACACCTGGCTTGAATTGGCACAATATGCCTTACAGGAGCTCGCTTATCCTGCTGGTAGTGTGCTATCAGAAAGAGTCTTCAGTGCTGCTGGATCAATCCTGACAGAAAGAAGGACCGGGCTGTCGACCCAAAATGTTGGTGATCTCACCTTCATTAAAATGAACCATACCTGGGTTTCAAAGGATTTTGTACCACTTTCCCCTGATGACACATAGGTTGCCAGCAAAATGGCTTGCTTTGTCCTCCTCTTCCTCTGACTTCTCCAATTCCTCCATTTGCAGCTACTGAACACCCAGCCTACACCTCAACATATGCCAGTTTTTCCACCTCCTAATTGGGCTGTACCCCCCCAGGGCCGGCTTCAGCACCTGGCGCACCCGGGCAAGTGCCGGGCCCTGAGCAGGTGATGGAGCCCACGCGACGGTACTGGCACAGGGCCCCTCATAGTACGCTGGTGTCTCTGATGGTGGGGGGCCCACTCGCCGTCAGAGACACCGGCGTACTGTGAGTGGCCCTGTGCAAGTGCTGTCACCCACGAGTGGGCCCCCCCTGCTTGCTCAGGGCCCCAGCACTTGCAATGCTTACCTCTCCCTGCTCCACCGCTGTGACGTCTTCCGCGTTTCCTGACAGTGACATTCAGGTCAGAGAGCGCGATGACATCACGTCTGTGTGCCCTCTGCCTGAACAGTCACAGTGCAGAGAACTGGAAGATGGTGACGCTGAGGAGTCCAGAGTACTGCAGTGCCGAACGAGGAGAGGTATTTCAATTTTTTTTAATGTTTGGAGCAATATATGGGGAGCATTATACACTGGGGCATTATAAGTGGGGCCCATCATACACTGAAGCATCATATACGGGGCCCATTGTACCCTGGAGCATTATATGAGGCCTATTATATATGAAGCATTATATAGGCCCATCATACACTTCAGCATCATCCATGGGGCCCATCATATACTGGAGCATCATATGGAGCCCATTATATATGGAGCATTATATAGGCCCATCATACACTGGAGCATCATCCATGGGGCCCATCATATACTGGAGCATTATGTCCCAGATATATTCAGAGCCATGCGTCTGCACAGACGTAGTCTGCACAGGCTTACTATTTCAAATTCCATATTTCAAATTACAGATTTCTAATTACTATACTATGAATTAGACTAGAATTCTAGAATGCATTTGGCCACTCATCGCTCCTGCAATATCATCTGTACCACTCTAATCAAGCTGTTTCTCCTCTTCCTACAGGTATGAACCAAATTTCCCCAACTTTGCCACATTGCTGTGACTGTGTTTTGTGAACTGCATTAATTTTGCATGGTATGAACCAAATTTCCCCAACTTTGCCAAATTGCTGTGACTGTGTTTTGTGAACTGCATTAATTTTGCATGGTATGAACCAAATTTCCCCAACTTTGCCAAATTGCTGTGACTGTGTTTTGTGAACTGCATTAATTTTGCATGGTATGAACCAAATTTCCCCAACTTTGCCAAATTGCTGTGACTGTGTTTTGTGAACTGCATTAATTTTGCATGGTATGAACCAAATTTCCCCAACTTTGCCAAATTGCTGTGACTGTGTTTTGTGAACTGCATTAATTTTGCATGGTATGAACCAAATTTCCCCAACTTTGCCAAATTGCTGTGACTGTGTTTTGTGAACTGCATTAATTTTGCATGGTATGAACCAAATTTCCCCAACTTTGCCAAATTGCTGTGACTGTGTTTTGTGAACTGCATTAATTTTGCATGGTATGAACCAAATTTCCCCAACTTTGCCAAATTGCTGTGACTGTGTTTTGTGAACTGCATTAATTTTGCATGGTATGAACCAAATTTCCCCAACTTTGCCAAATTGCTGTGACTGTGTTTTGTGAACTGCATTAATTTTGCATGGTATGAACCAAATTTCCCCAACTTTGCCAAATTGTTGTGACTGTGTTTTGTGAACTGCATTAATTTTCCATGGTATGAACCAAATTTCCCCGACTTTGCCAAATTGCTGTGACTGTGTTTTGTGAACTGCATTAATTTTGCATGGTATGAACCAAATTTCCCCAACTTTGCCAAATTGCTGTGACTGTGTTTTGTGAACTGCATTAATTTTGCATGGTATGAACCAAATTTCCCCAACTTTGCCAAATTGCTGTGACTGAGTTTTGTGAACTGCATTAATTTTGCATGGTACGCAATCATCTATGCAGCTTTTTCTCTGTTTTTGACTGTTTAAGAAGTGCATATAGTATCCCTGGCATTTTACTTACCCATCCTCCTGTATTCACAATTGCATTCATTCCCCTTGTGTCTCCCATGCATACCTGAGCTGCCAGTCCCTTCCCCCTCTTTTATTAGCTTTGCTTATCTGTGACCATGTGGTCTGGGTAATCACGCCCACATCCCCCCTCACAGCTGATCCACCTCAGTCCCAGATATATTCAGAGCCATGCGTCTGCACAGACGTAGTCTGCACAGGCTTACTATTTCAAATTCCATATTTCAAATTACAGATTTCTAATTACTATACTATGAATTAGACTAGAATTGGACTGGAATTTGACTGTAAGTTGACCGAATATAACCACTACCATGTTTCCTTTTCTTTTCACTTTCACCCCCATACTACTTACTTTCTTCCTATTCCCTGTAATCCACCCACCTAGTAAGCAAGTAGTCATTTTCCCCTCCATTCTCCCCAGACATCTCACCTTCTCCTCAGAACTGTTCCTCCACGTACAATCCTTTTTCTCCAGAAACACACGGCCACACCATGTCTTATCCTGTTCCCACCTTTTAACGCTCTGTCTGTTACTCCTCACTGCTGGTGATATATCCCCAAATCTTGGCCCTCCTCAACACATCCCCACACTCACTTCTATCACCCTGCCACGATCCTCTACACGTCCTCGCAACCATGATAACCTCATACCCATTCACCCAGCCCCCACTCCCCCGGTCCCCCTACCTGGAGCACTATGGAACGCACGCTCTGTCTGCAATAAACTGTCATTTATCTACGACCTCTTCATCACCAATAAACTCTCCTTCCTTGGCATCACCGAAACCTGGCTCACCCCCTCGGACTCAGCCTCTCCAGCTGCACTTTCTTATGGCGGATTCCACCTATCTCACACCCCCGCCCCAGCAACAAACGTGGTGGAGGAGTTGGTTTGCTCCTATCTGATACCTGCTCCTTTGCCCCAATTCCACTACCCCCCTCCGCTACTACTCCCTCATTTGAGGTGCACTCCGTCCGCATCTACTCCCCCTCCAACCTCCAGCTGGCTGTCATCTACCGCCCCCCAGAACTTGCCATCTCCACCTTTCTCGACCACTTCACCACCTGGCTGCTTCATTTCCTCTCTGCTGACATCCCCACTATCATCATGGGTGACTTCAACATCCCCATTGATGCTTCCACCC